>OY992887.1:33470832-33760832 GCA_963921405.1 Cepaea hortensis | reverse complement strand
TAGACGAGTACATATTTGAGGTTACAGTCACGTCTGAAAATATCGTGCTAGTAGTAGGATCAGCTTGAAGGATAGACAGGTGTCGAAAGAGGATATTTTTGACTGAAATATTATACGGATGGCAGGTGAGAGAGAGAGAGAGTACCTGTCGAAGGTTTTATGGTTTAATCGCAGAGCTGAGAGCCTCTGCGCGGCTAATAGGTAGAGCCCGGCGGAAGGCTGACGATGGGGCATGATCAGGATAGCCACGGAGCCTGAAGAAGTCCAACATTTCCTGGGCCCTATGGCGAGAATCTTTATCATCTTGATATAGTCGCCGAAGACGCAGAAGCTGAGAATAAGGAATTGCGTTACATGACGTGGGATGAGAAGAGGTGTAGAGTAGAAAGGCGTCGGAGTCAGTCGATTTATAGTAGACCGTCGTGGTGAGACCATGAGTCCCAATGGAAACCGTAAGATCTAAGAAGTTGACGGATGACGAAGAAATATGGGAATGAGTTTGATAGTTGGATGAAAATTGGAGAAGTATATGAATGTTTCGAGATCCGCTAATGGCATACAGGTGACACCAGCAACATCACCAATGTACCGCCTGTATAGTTCAGAGCCTCTGCCATTATATAGTTGCCATATCTGGTGCTCAAGGTGGCCCATGAAAAGGCATTCATAGCTAGGGCCCATTTTGGTACCCATTAGAACCCCGCTGATCTGATTGAAGTACTTGCCGTTAAACTCAAATGAGTTGAGAGTAAGAACCAATTCAGCCAGGCGTAGAATAGGATCAGTGGCAATAGTGGGGTTCTGGCGCCTATCAAGGAAGAACTTTAAAGCTGAGAGACCATCACTGTGTGGGATCGAAGTGTACAGTGAGGCCACATCAAGGGTGAAGATATGATACTGGTTGTCAGACGTGAATGTAATAGATTCAATCGTCGCTACCGCGTGGTTGGTGTCTTTCAAATATTGTGGGAGATCACGAACCAGCGGTTGAAAAATGCTGTCTAAGAATCCGGATATGTGCTAAATAGGGCATGCACAGCCTGACACGATCGGTCTGCCAGGATTGTTCAGTTTGTGTGTTTTGGGCAGCATATAAAACGTCGATCTACCCAAACAGCTGTCGTTGATATTTAAGGACTTGGCTGCTGGGAATAGTAGCCCGTGTTGGATCAGCGTAGAAGTGGCCAGTTTGACCTGGTGGTTATTGTCGACAGTGCGATCTTTAGGGCGTGGTTGGTAGAAAACCCATCCTCAAGTTGTGTCCTTCTGCAATGTAAAGATCCTTCCGCCAAACCGAGTTTGCTCCCCCCCCCCCCCCCCCCCCCTTATCGGCGGGTTTGATGATAATGTCATCTTGACGTTGAAGCTGAGTCCGCGCTAATCTTTCTGCTGAAGTAAGGTTCGAACGTCTAAGTGGTGGTGGCCGCAGTTTCTGAATGTCAAAAAGTGTCTTCTCAATGTACAGATCGAGCGCCTTCGACGATCCAGGGCCAGGTGTCCACGAAGACTTAGCCTTAGCAAATCGAGAAAAGCAGTCCGCTGGTGTTGAAGGGGGCGGCACTGCTAGTCTTAGTGCTGAAGAAATGTCTCAGTCTGAGAGTACGGTGAAACCGGTTGCAATAATGTGTATCGGTGGACCGATGGGCGTAAAGAAATGAAGCGCAGGCCTTTATTCAAAACAGACCTCTCACAGTCTGAAAAAGGCAGGTCGGGAGGAATACAGACTACAAGATTGATGGGCCTATGGTCAACTGGCTGGGTTGATTGGGGAGTAGCGGGCAATCGCGAGCGCAGGTTTGCCAATTTGGCCTTAGATAGGGATTTGTATAGTGTATTATTGGAGGTATTGATAGTACATCGGATTACACAATACAAGAAGTAATTATGGGTGGTCAACTCGCGTAGGCATGTTAATAGCCGTGTAATTTGAGACGTGAAGTCCAATAGTTGATACCCATAATTGGCTACTATACAATGCATACGACTAAAGGAACATTGTCTGTCTATCTGGGCCAAGAGTGTCACGGACTTGCTATACAAGTTACCTGCTGCGGGATGAAAACTCAAAGAAAAGCCGCTAGGCACTATACGGAATCGTAAACATGCTTTCAAAAAATTAACATGGCATTAACATCTTTCAAAATAATCTTACTTTTCTGTGCCTACCCTTATCATGTGTATTACGTGTGGTCAGATCTTATACAACCCCCATAACAAAAGCATTGGGTGATTTGATCTTAAAATACGTGGCATAACAATCAACCTTACTGGCCCTATTTCTTAGAAAACAGTATGAGTGAAGCCTCATATGTGTAGACCGACCTTCTCCTCACAACCGATGTGGCACATCACAGGAACGATACCAACCTCACTCTCTCTCTCTCTCTCTCTCTCTCTCTCTCTCTCTCTCTCTCTCTTTCCTCCTCTTTCTCCCCCTCAAAAATTGCTTCTCTGTGCCTACCCATATCATGTGTCTGCATACCCTATGTGGCATATCACATTAACTATACCCACCTCTCTCTCTCTCTCTCTCTCTCTCTCTCTCTCTCTCTCTCTCTCTCTCTCTCTCTCTTCTCGTGTGTGCCTTGCACAGGTCCATGTACACTATTGTATGAGCGGCGTGGATGTATGTGTGTACGCTCGTGCATATCAGTCCACCCTGACTTTGGAACTTGCCTCACAGCATCATAAAGGAGTGCAGAATGTGAGTTTGGTTAGTATCACCATCATACTTGGGTGCACACTCCATTACTCTTCAATATTCGTCCACATTGGGTCCTACCCATTCACTGGCACCCACTAATGCTTTCACTGGCACCCACTCATGCTTTGTGGATTCATCCACTGGGATTGCTCAGATACCATTCTCAGACCATTATCACAGGTTGCCGTCCTATCTTCCTGCCTCCCTCCATCTTTCAATGTACCACTTCCGCTCCAGTACCTGGGATGCTCACTGAACCGTCACACCCACCGTCCCGTCATCATCCTACACCCCACTCCCTCAGTTAAGTATAATAAGAAGACATCGGTGATATTCGCAGTTATATATTATTCGCTTGGAATTCTGGGGTAAGTATGAACATTTCCCCCCCCCCCCCCCCAATTTTCATTTTCTCTTCATTGCTTTCATTTTTTTCATCTTTACATTCTTCTCGTCCTGTCGTCACGTGTTGATGTACTCACAGGAGATCTCCTTGGCTATATGTTGTGTTTTGTGAATGTGTTTGTTTGCTGATGAAGGCTAATCGCCGCAACGTCCTGTGTGTGTCGTAATTCTGTTATGTAATGCTGCACTACTTTGTGTCATTTTATATTTACATTTTAACTGCTTTACCGCAGTTCCACCAAATTTCATTCTTATTACTTCTAGTCCACTGGACTGCTGTTAGAGTGCTGTTAGCTGTCCCTATTACCACTGTCCCTCGGCATGAGGAGAACTTATAGTGTACTTGTAATTTACGTCCACAAGTCAAGGACGAGAAGTCATTTTAGTCCGAATTTTTTACTGACAGTGAAGGGATTGAACCCGCTACATCGACATCAGCACACCAGAAGTTTAAGAGCGGTGCTTTTATCCATTCGGCCATGCTGACCTACAATTCTGTTGATGATAGTCCTCCAGGTCGTTGTCTTAGGTTATCCAGCATAACTCTTGATCTGCTACTGCCTCTTCTACCGCTTATCTTCCCAGCCGCCTTGATGTTTTCCAAAGCTTCACTTTTCATCACACGACATTGGACAATTTATAATAATGTGTTAACTTTAGCAATTGTCACCCTTTAAAAAAAACTGTCTTAAAAGTCGAGAGGATCGACTTCATTACACCGTGTTTTATCCCGTATGGTTACGTCTCTTTCCCTAGGGCGGCCTGCCGAAAGCCTCATTCAAAGTAAATACTCCGTAGATCCAGCGACGACCCCCAGGAGTCTCCGAGAAAAATACACTCGTGAACCGAAAGACGTAGCCCGGAATCCAATACACAACCTTTGGATCGCAAGACAGACGGCTTGACTACTTCGCCACGGAGATTTACAAATTATCACCCTACTTATGTACAATCTTATTGTCTGTCCGTTTTTGTTCGACCTTTGTGTGTAGTACCGGGAATTATAATTAAGAATTACGTCACAGGTATTGATTGCCACTTATCGAAGACAAACGGGCAGAGAACACCAGACTGGTTTTCTTACATGTTAGTTGCCTGTCCTTTACAGGACGTCGCAGTCAACCCCCACATTTTTGACTGATTTTTTTGGGCCAGTTTACGTTCACTAGTTTGCCTGAAGGACCGGCATTCATACCATTGTATGAAAGCCAGCGCAATAAGGTCTGCTTCCAAATCTCCCGCAGCTGTGTTTCAAACGTGGTATGCGAGATTACGAACTGCGTTCGTAACCTCTTGGCCACCGCACCGACAGTGTGTATAAATGATTTATTTGATTTTGTTTACCTTGCACAATACTACCTTTTCCATTGCGATTCTTGTTTTAATGAGATTTTTTTTTTTGCGTTCGTTAGCTTTGAACTGAAGCTGTCCATAAAGGTGTCTCTAGTACTTGCGCATTGAACTGATGTTTGCGTGTGGGTTAGCTTTCCCTATTACAAGTTCCCTCGCCCCTCTTCAACACGCCTCTTTCGAATTGAATGCGTTATACGTAGATAAACACCACACTTGTCCCTATGCCCCAATTCAGCACGTATTTCCTGTAAGGTTTACTTTCTATTGACAAACCCCATCCAGTGTGGTGGCCTCTACTTACCTGTGCTTGGGTTCTGTTCTCACAATTTTTCCAGGGCCTATTCTTTGTGAATTGTTTTTAAAATGCAGTATGCTGTTTAATGTACGCACACGGAACATCTTGTTTTTCTGACCTTATCCGATATCATCAAGCTCACAGTTGACATCCAACACCGTATCTCATGATCCTGACGCGGACACTAGCCTCTCAGCAAACACCCCACCCCTCTCCCTATGATAGAAGTATGGAGTTCTGTCATAGATCCTTGGAATGTCACGGTGGAAGTATGGAGTTCTGTCATAGATCCTTGGAATGTCATGATAGAAGTATGGAGTTCTGTCATAGATCCTTGGAATGTCACGGTGGAAGTATGGAGTTCTGTCATAGATCCTTGGAATGTCACGGTGGAAGTATGGAGTTCTGTCATAGATCCTTGGAATGTCACGGTGGAAGTATGGAGTTCTGTCATAGATCCTTGGAATGTCACGGTGGAAGTATGGAGTTCTGTCATAGATCCTTGGAATGTCACGGTGGAAGTATGGAGTTCTGTCATAGATCCTTGGAATGTTATGATGGAAGTATGGAGTTCTGTCATAGATCCTTGGAATGCCACGGTGGAAGTATGGAGTTCTGTCATAGATCCTTGGAATGTCATGATGGAAGTATGGAGTTCTGTCATAGATCCTTTGAATGCCACGGTGGAAGTATGGAGTTCTGTCATAGATCCTTGGAATATCATGATGGAAGTATGGAGTTCTGTCATAGATCCTAGGAATGTCATGATGGAAGTATGAAGTTCTGTCATAGATCCTTGGAATGTCATGATGGAAGTATGGAGTTCTGTCATAGATCCTTTGAATGCCACGGTGGAAGTATGGAGTTCTGTCATAGATCCTTGGAATGTCATGATGGAAGTATGGAGTTCTGTCATAGATCCTTTGAATGCCACGGTGGAAGTATGGAGTTCTGTCATAGATCCTTGGAATGTCATGATGGAAGTATGGAGTTCTGTCATAGATCCTTGGAATGTCACGGTGGAAGTATGGAGTTCTGTCATAGATCCTTGGAATATCATGATGGAAGTATGGAGTTCTGTCATAGATCCTAGGAATGTCCTGATGTAAATATGGAATTCTATCATAGATCCTAGGATCGTGATAGAAGTACTGAGTTCTCCATTGTGAAAGTTATCTCCAGTCTCTACATTCCACACTTATTTTCTCACTAAAACAAACACAACTGTAATCATCCGAAAAGCACATATCTGCCTTTGAAAATAATGTTACACAAGAGTATCTGAGGGAAAGAAGAACAAACAGATCTATCCAGCAAGGACACAATACTGAAGACGATTGGTTATTGAGACAAACAAAACTGAAGAAAATGAACTACTTTAGACATGTAAGATGATACGAAAGTCTAGAAAAGTTGTACCGGGAAGGTTGAGAGGAAGAGGACCACAATGTAGATGGGAGGAAATAAATAATAATTTACACACGACAGCAGACTAGGCAGGTAGTTTATGATAGAGAGACATGTCGAAAAAAAAAAACCATTATGAGGGAGTTCTGGGGAGGAGAAGTGGTGGATAATGAAGCAGCAGAAGAAGAGTCAAAATAAGTGGCAGGAGAGGGCGCGAGTGTGAAAACAGAAGAGAAAGCGAAAGAGGGAGTGAAAGAGGCTAGATCAGATCAGGAAGATCGTAGGAAGACTATCGATATGTAGCATATTTAATTAATTGTCCATGTGACTACAATGCTTTACTAATGCAGTGGAACAGTAGCAGGGCTTTCATAAACTAGGGTTAACAATTCTGTTACATTTCAACATGAGCTTCTGGAACGTGTACGTACATATATTTTGAACTCTAACCAATTGTATTTATTTATGTTTATTTGAAACAAACCGTACATAACTCATATATATATATATATATATATATATATATATATATATATATATATACACACACACACAGTTATAATACACACAAACATGTCCACAGACACGCATACACAAAAATGCCAAGCCTATCAACATGTGGTTGACACCTGCAAATCTGTCTTACAATCTAGAGTGCTTGTGCGATGGGAAATCTGAGCGGTTACATGCTCTATACACTTATTCCAAGCCGCTGCAGGGGATATTTGTTGTCAGGCTGAAATAATATCTGGGACTGCAGCAGTCAACATACCATTCGAGGTATTCTTACGTAAAACGGCCTAGAACCTTCTCCTTCAGATGTACAGACACCATGACTCCTTGATGCTCTCTCTATCATCTGATATTCTCATCAAAGACGAGAAGTCAACATTTTAGTCCAACTGGCTGGTGTAGGAGGGGCTGAACCCGTTACCTCGGCATCAGCACACTTGATATTTAAGAATGAGTGTATTTATCCATTCGGCCATGCTGACATCCGAATGATATAATAACACCTGCTAGTGTCCAAGATGTATTTTCTTCTCTGTCCAGGTTATTTTCAGCATCCTTCTAGTGTTTGTAAATACCAAGGTGTAATTGTTGGTTTGCATGTCTTACAAGTAGCTGCTATTTACATCAGTCCATGACGAAGGGGTTACAGATACAGTTCAGAATCCCACATACCTGCACTGGTTTTTTACAAAATGGTATGGGTCGGTCGTTCAGAAAGCAATGGCAAGCTACTACATGCAAATTTGCCAAGAGATCACAACAGCAAAGAATGCTGGTGTTGATTGTGACATCCTGAAAAGGATATGTGAACTTTTTAACCACTTAATTTACCTATTTCCGTTAACAAATCCACATTTCGTCACATCCTTTCTGTGATGCATAGTATGTGAACTGATCTAGCTTTAATCATTACAAGTCACATAAGTGCTTAAAAAAACATCATAATTTACAATGGCTTCAATCATATTCATAAAAACATCTACACCCACACACACAGATTTTTGCAGCTGTCATAGGCATGGCATATTCAATACATTTAGACTGTACAATTTCATACTTGATGGAGCAACAAAAACAACAAGCTTTCATATGACATCAATGATCTGTAGGAAATCATATATAAATTGGGAGCTATGTTGACATACTGGTTAGTGAGCTGGCATTCCAGGTCAGTGACCCAGGGTCAATCTGTAGCAGTGGCAGGATGTTTTACTGGCAAGCTAATCTTGAAGTCAACCCAACCTCATAAATCAGAGCAGAGTTTGTTTTTTTTCTGCTTGCTGGCTTTGAACTCAAGCACAGCCCATACACGAGCTATTACTTCTAGTGCACTGGACAGAATTTTGGATGTGGATTTACTTTCCCTATTCCAGTGTCCCTCGTCATCAGGCGAACCTACTCTGACTTCAGAGGTACAAGTGAAGATTTCAGTCCAACTGGCTGGTGTAGGGGTTGAACCCGATACCTCGGGATCAGCACACCAGTTATTTAAGATTGAGTGCTCTTATCTATTCAGCCGTGCTGATCTAGCACTGTGATTCCTAGTATCATCTGGAAGTTACCTGGCAGGAAAGGGCAGCAAGGGGGTTACTGGAAGTTACCTGGCAGGAAAGGGCAGCAAGGGGGTTACTGGAAGTTACCTGGCAGGAAAGGGCAGCAAGGGGGTTACTGGAAGTTACCTGGCAGGAAAGGGCAGCAAGGGGGTTGTTACCCCACAACATCGAGCTACGACCACACCTAGACTATTCAATTCTAACAGCAAATACTTCTGAAGTCAGAGTGGGTTTACCTGGTGGTGGCGAGGGACACTGGTAATAGGGAAAGCTAATCCACACACAAACATCAGTCCAGTCCACTAGAAGTAGTAGCACGTGTGTGGACTACGTTTGAGTTCAAAGCCAGTAAGAGCAAAATAAATATCAAATCAGTACTAGCTATGCATTAGAAACATAGAGAATGAAAACAATTACACATAAACTACACGCCATTCACTAAATGGTGCCTGTGCAAAATAGAAGGAATAAAATGGTATGACAGGGTCAATCAAGTGCAGATCTTGGGAAGGACTACACAAATGATAGTGAACCATTAGATGAAGAAAAGATACAGGCAGTGGATAGGCCACACATTGAGAACAACATGACAACAGTATAACTATAAAGCCCTTTCTGGAATCCACAGGGCAAAAGAAATAGAGGATGAGCTAAAAACACACAGAGAAGACAAGTAGAAACAGACATGAATAATTTGGAGAGAACATGGAATGAGTCGGTTGAAGACCTATGCTCCAATGAGGGATTACAGGAGAAAGAAGATCAAGCCATGGCAGTGTATGTGTAGGCCTACCATTGCTGCATCTCTATAGCAGTATCTGTGTGGGACCATCCCTTCTCTCTTGTCCTCATTATGAAATCTGTACCACTAATAGTGTCTTTTCATTTTATCAGAGGCCCTCAACTGACTCTTGCCAAGTGGCCTTGTCATTTCTGCAGCCCTCTTATCTTTGGACTTTCTCATGGTTGGTTAATCTTGCAGCTAAGGTTTTCTACAGGATGTGGAAGCCATTTTGGCCTTAGTTGCCTCTTTAAGATATGATGGTAGGTTAGTGTTACTATTCTGTACTTCCTCTAAGGGCATTGGTGACAAACAGGCAACTGATGTTTGCCAGGGTTTTCTTTTGGAGGGATGAACAAAGGCCACTTGCCCAGGCTGTAACCACATAGTGTCAGATTATGTTTAAAGACTTGAGCCTTTCAGATGATCGAACACATGCCCCACGATGTGTGAGGCAGCATATTCTAACCTATCAGCCACTGCTCCTTAATATATCTACATATAAAATCAGTTACATACATTAAAAACCATCACTCAAAACAATGCATGTATCTCAAAACTCACTTGAAAATATTTACACAAAAATACAAGGCAGTGAAAGCTTTATCAACAAATTACTCGCCACCATTCCCTCTGGTCAGTTGGTCGGAGTCCATTAACAATGATATATCTAAGACCCACGGAGACAACATCCCAGCCTATCCACATGAACTGTGTCGACCAGGATACCCCCTAGCATACCTCTCCAGGTCTGTGTGAAGTTCCAGTACCATACACATCCCGCTGGCTTCCTGACTATGGAGAGGAGAACTTCTGAAGTACTTGTAATTTATGTCTCCAAGTCAATGACAAGAAGTCAACATTTCAGTCCACATGACCAGTGTAGGGGTTGAACCCACTATTTCGGCATCATCATCTCACTAGATTTTTAAGAATTAGCGCATTTATCCATTCAGCCATGCTGACCTCCGAGTGATCTAATAACACCTGCTATTGTCCATGATTTATTTCTTCTCTGTCCATGTTATTACCAACATTCTACCAGCTTAAGTAACATATATACACCAGTCCACTTAAGTTTCTTATTTCTGTTAAAAATCCACATTTCGTCACATCTTCTCTCTGATGCATAATATGATAGTCTTTAACCATTGCAAGTCACACAAATGTTAAAAACCATTATGATTTACAATGATTTCAACCACATTCATTATTCATAAAAACATCTCTACCCATGCACAGATTATAGCAGCTGTTGTTGGCACAGTTTGCGGCGACTGCACTAGCCAGGCGACCTTAATTCCTCAGGCTCAAAGACCCCTCTGCCATACACTGCAGGGTACTATATTGGCAGTAAATGACAGTTTATTATGACAGTTGTTGGCACGGCAAATTCAATACATTTAAACATTGTACATTTAAGCAATTATATACAAAAGAAAGTTGTTTTCTCCACACTCAAAGATACCTGTGTAATAAAAACAAAGTGGTTTCACATGAAATCTGTACCACTAATCAGCATCTTTTCTTCTTCTAGTCCTTTTATCAGAGGCCCTCAACTGACTCCTGCCAAGTGGCCCTATTTCCTGCAGACCTCATCTTTGGACTTGCTCACTGTTGGTTGAATCTTGCAGCTAAGGTTTTCTACAGGATGTGGTAGCCATTTGGCCTTAGTTGCCTTTTACAACATGATGGTAGGTTAGTGTTACTATTCTGTACTTTCTCTACTAGCACTGGTAACAAACAGTCAACTGATATTTGCCAGGTGTTTTCTTTCAGAGGGGTGAGCAAAGGCCGCTTGCCCAAGCTATCACCATATTGTATAAGATTATGCTTAAAGAAATTAGCCTAACAGAGGATCAAACACACGCCTCACGATATGTGAGACAGGACATTCTAACCTATCGGCCACTGCTCCTGTATATATCTATATATAAAATCATTTTTCATATCCTTTACAGGACAACGTTGTCAACACCAGCATTTTACTGATGTTGATTTCTTGGCAAGATTACGCTCAGTAGTTTGCCATTGCTTTCTGAGCGGCCAGCTCACTTATCCCGTAAGTCACAAACATGGCAAGAACCACTACCTATTCTTGCGCGCTGCGTTGCATTACATGGATAAGCGGGAGTACGAGAAAGTTGTTTAACCCCTTGGCCAGGGAGACCGGCATAAAATCAATTACATATATCATCACTCAAAACAATGCATGTATCTCAAATTCATAACCATAAAAAAAACAACACAAAAATACAAGACAGTGAATGCTCCATCAACAAATTACTCGCCACCATTCCCTCTGGTCAGTTGGTCGGAGTTCGTTAACAATGATATATCTAAGACCCATGGAGACAACATCCCAGCCCATCCACATGTACTGTGTCGACCAGGTTACCCCCTAGCATACCTCTCCAGGTCTGTGTGAAGTTCCAGTACCATACACATCCCGCTGGCTTAGTGGGGGCATGGGGAGAACTCAAACTCTGCAACACATCCCCCACATGGAGATGGCACATGGTACTGGGTCTATAGCAGTGGTTCTCAACTGGTGGGGAATCCCCCCCCCCCCCAATATTTGGGTTTCCAGGGGGGAGAATTAAGATTACTTCAAGATCGTGTTTTAATACACGAATCAATTACTTGATGTTTTTCCCTCCATATTTTACAGTTTTGTACTTCTCGCCCTTCTGAAATTTGTTTTATAACGTAAGTAGACCCACAAATCACATTTTATGTAGATGTCTAGACTTGTTCTAGTATTTTTTTTTTTTTTTTTTTAGAGAATTTATAGGGAGAAAATGACGTTCTGAACATATGATGAAGGGGTGCATGGGCCAAAAAGTTTGAGAACCACTGGTCTAGAGGGACATTTCCATCAAGCCATTGTAACCCCAATTCATCAATTTAAAAAGCACAAATAAACAACCATATTTACAAGACTCCAGGCATACTCTGAATAAGGTAATAGCCCCACATTCGTACAGAAAACATCAGACATACAGAGTTAAAACTTAGTCCTCGAGGCAATTCAACTACCAACCTGACAGCCTTCTTTCCATTATTCCCAGTTTAAAAATGTTAATCCAAAGCCTCATATGTAAGATACACATGTCCATTGTAAAGGCACCATGAGCAATTAAACACAACCAAATAACCAGACTAGACAACTTTTATCAATGAGTTATAATTACATTTCAGAACAATCTACAACAGTACATGATTAAAACAGTTTAAAAATATATATGAAACAAAGGAATGTACAAACACATGTGGATATAATGATAACACTTTCAACCAAATTGGATAAATAAAAGATGGCTCCACATAGTTTAGAGTACACCACATTAATCACATCTGTAGGACATTGCAGTCAGCATAGGACTTTGTCCAAGTTTTGATAAGTGAAAAGTTGATTCTGATACTTGGGCTGCAGAAGTGTGAAGACATGGTCACAAAAGAACAGCCATAGCACTAAGAAATAAGGCCCACATACTTGTGTACATAGATATACCTGTACTGAGGCCCACATACTTGTGTACATAGATATACTCGTACTGAGGCCCACATACTTGTGTACATAGATATACTTGTACTGAGGCCCACATACTTGTGTACATAGGTATATATGTACTGAGGCCCACATACTTGTGTACATCAGTATACTCTTACTCAGGTACACATACTTGTGTACATAGGTATACTTGTACTGAGGCCCATATATGTGTACATAGATATACTTGTACCGAGGCCCACATACCTGTGTACATAGGTATATATGTACTGAGGCCCACATACTTGTGTACATCAGTATACTCGTACTCAGGCCCACATACTTGTGTACATAGATATACTTGTACCGAGGCCCACATACTTGTGTACATAGGTATACTTGTACTGAGGCCCATATATGTGTACATCAGTATACTCGTACTCAGGTACACATACCTGTGTACATAGATATACTTGTACCGAGGCCCACATACCTGTGTACATAGATATACTTGTACCGAGGCCCACATACTTGTGTACATAGGTATACTTGTACTGAGGCCCACATACTTGTGTACATAGATATACTTGTACTGAGGCCCATATGTGTACATCAGTATACTTGTACTGAGGCCCATATATGTGTACATCAGTATACTCGTACTCAGGTACACATACCTGTGTACATAGATATACTTGTACCGAGGCCCACATACCTGTGTACATAGGTATACTTGTACTGAGGCCCACATACTTGTGTACATCAGTATACTCGTACTCAGGTACACATACCTGTGTACATAGATATACTTGTACTGAGGCCCATATATGTGTACATCAGTATACTCGTACTCAGGTACACATACCTGTGTACATAGATATACTTGTACTGAGGCCCACATACCTGTGTACATAGGTATACTTGTACTGAGGCCCACAAACTTGTGTACACAGGTATACTTGTACTAGTTAGTCGATGGATCATCCTCATTGCACATCAAACCATTCAGTCCATAAGTGCTCGGATCCTCTCCTCAGTAAATCCTGCAGCTTGTAGCGGCTAACAACACCAGTTCTGTGTTGTGTTTATTAATCTTCTTTGGCTTCCTGCGTAGTGTTCTTGTTTGGTCACACCTCTTTTAACTTTGTTCTCGCAGCCTGACCATGGTTGAAGATTCGTAAAGCATTCAGAATGTCAGCCTGATCCATGGCTCATCAGCCGTCTGCAATAGCCATACCTGCAAGCCTGTTTATTTCCTTGTACACCTGCATGCCCTGGCATGAAAAAGAAACTAATCTTTAGTAGCCGAGACTGCTCCAGAGACAGCAACCACTCTCGTCGTACCCACCCCATCTCTCCCTTCCTGAGCATACTCATTGAGTCACTAAGGAAACATGCCCGATTAAATGCCTGTGTCTCGAGCCATGTTATTGCTTTACTTACTGCCATGACTTCCATGGTCAGGCTACTTGCGGTCAAAGCAGAAGCACCAAAATCTTCCTTCACAATTCTCCCTCCGGCCTGAGCAGTAGAGGCCTATGATCTTCTCAATCGTCAAACGGCCGACCCATCTGTTTACATGACAGCATCACCCACTAAAGAATTTTCGAAGATCAAAACCTGTACTCCACCTCCACAGCAGCTGGATTTTCTTGTCTGCAATTTCTATCTAATAGGATGCAAACTGAAAAGGACGTTCAGAACTCTGTTGGTATTTGTACCCACTCCTCACCAGGTTCTAAGTCCTCAAGTGAACACACCTGTTGAAGAATGTCTTCGGTTTGACCTGTCCACGACTTTCCTCTTTTTAACCTGCTACCCTTTACCTTCTTAATTTCACTATACAGTGGATGTTGTGTTTGCGTTGACTCTTGAGGTAGGCACGTGCTCGGCAAATTTGTATTCTGTCACCCATGGTTGGAAAAATCAAGAAGGTAGCTCATCGCCCTGCATGCTGTATCTCTTTTACATCCAAGAATAATACGCACAGCTTCGTTCAGTATCCTTTCCATCTGTTTATGGCTGAGAGTCAGGATCGCCATTGCATACTCAAAAACACAAAGTTACCAGACCCTCATAAAGAAGACATAGATGGAGCTGCTCACAGTTTGCCATCGCCATCACCCGCATCGCAGACAAACGCCACTTGGCCTTTATTATCACCTGGTCTATGTACTCAGTATAAGCGAGGTTTTGATAAAATCATATCCCCAGGTAATTCATTGCCTGCGTTCTTTCCAGTCTCTGAGCACAGATTTACAGTTAGTGTTGGAGTGTTAATATGGTTATTCAAAGAGAACCATGTCACTGCTGCCTTCGTTGGGTTGACCAATCCACCGGCTTCAACACACCAAGTGCTTATGCGATTTTGAGTTCTGTTTATAGTTCTACAGCAACTTGATCCCCATCCTTACCCTGACGATACACTAACGCGTCATCGGCATACAACAATGTCCTCCCAAGTCCTGTGATCTGCTCACCGGTGATTCTCACAGTGTGGGCGTTGAACAGCACCGGAGATAATGGTGATCCCTGTGGCAGGCCAGAATATATTGTTGGTTCACATAAGTCCAACTGCCACACCTAAAAACTACTTTTCGTTGCAAGAGGGCTGCGGCGATAAGGAGGAATGGATTTATCTTGAGTTCACGAAGCTGAAACATTAAAATATCCTAACGGTACTACTCTGTTGTGCGCGTCCTCAAGATCAATCGCTTTTGCCCATGATACATGTACTGAGGCCCACATGTATAGATTATCTATTTACTTTTCATCTTCTTCTGCTTTTCATGTTTTACTCATCACTACATGTTTATATAGTGCATTTATTTGTCCACACAATCCTAGTTTCTAGTAAACACTTAAAATCGACTCACGGTCCAGTGTGAAAAGACTGACATGTTGGGTGAAATTATATCTTGTTATCTACTTACATACATCATATATTAACTTTCTAAACCACATCAATGCTCACAAGAAACTCAGTAGCGATAATATTTGTTACATAACATGCTGCCGTTCTGAACACTATGTTTGCAACCACAGGTTACGCTTTTGGTGTTTTTGCCTTTTTGGACTTCCTTTTAGGTGTATCAGAATTGCCTCCAGCGGGTGGCAAGGTGCTGTGAAATGTAAAGACAAGATATGACAATGGTGAAAACTTATATTCAAGTAAACTATAGATGAACAGTGAAATGGGAAGGTGTGAATGTATAGACGAACAGTGAAATGGGAAAGTTGTGAATATATAGATAAACAGTGAAATGGGAAAGTGTAAATTATAGATGAACAGTGAAATGGAAAAGTGTGAGCGTATAGATGAACAGTGAAATGGTAAATTGTGAACGTATAGATGAACAGTGAAATGGGAAAGTGTGAACGTATAGATGAACAGTGAAATGGGAAAGTGTGAACGTAAAGATGAACAGTGAAATGAGAAAGTGTGACCGTATAGATGAACAGTGAAATGGAAAAGTGAGAGCGTATAGATGAACAGTGAAATGGTAAATTGTGAACGTATAGATGAACAGTGAAATGGGAAAGTGTGAGCGTATAGATGAGCAGTGAAATGGGAAAGTGTGAGCATATAGATGAACAGTGAAATGGGAAAGTGTGAACGTAGAGATGAACAGTGAAATGGGAAAGTGTGAACGTATAATGTATCTATATTAAAAAGTGAAGGCAGTTCAAAAGCAGAAACTGCTGTTCGGCTGTCTAGTGATCATCATCACGATAAGCATGAGCAGTCATGGCTCGCCAGGTCCAACACTCACTAGTCTTGGATCAGGTCCCGATCATGCCAGATGGCCAAGTCATCCAGGTATTTATGTCTCAAGTGCTAGGCCTCCACATATTCTACACTACGACATTATGTGGGGTGGCCAGATTTTTCCTCATCACCTTTCCTGCTCAGATAATGCCCAAAATGTCTGGTGTTCATTATTTATGAGACTGGGTCAACCCTGAAGTTGTTGGAGAAAATCCTGTCTCTGATCGGGACCAAAGGTGGGCCTCTACCTTGGCAGGCCAGCCCACTAATCACTATGTCACTGCAGCTCTTATGTCTATAATATATGCAGATAATTGTACTTCCAGTATACCAGCATTTTCTAACTCAAATTTCTAAGTTCAAACTAAGCTTAAAATATCAATGAATGTATACATTCAAATACAGCATTAAAGAAATATCACACAGATTAGGCACCGGCAAAATTGTGAGGAAAGAAGAACACATGAACGGGTAAGTAGAGGCCATCACACTGGATGGGATATGTCAATAGGAAGTCAACCTTACAAGAAATACATGCTGAATAGGGACATACAGATGTGTGTGGTGATAAAGCATTCTATTCGAAAGAGGAGTGTTGAAGGAGGAGACAAAGAAATATAAGGGCGAGGGGCACTGGTAATAGGGAAAGCTAATCCACACGCAAAAATCAGTCCAGTGCACAAGTACTACTGGCACGTATACAGATTAAGCTTGAGTTCAAAGCGAACGAATGCATACACAAAAGTATCTCCAGTTAAAACAAGAATGGCAAATATCACTCCAGTGAACTAGAAATAGTGGCACTGTATGGACTATCTTGAGTTTAAAGCCAGTCAATGCAATCAAAACCAACAAATAGCCAGAGGCAGAGTTGAGGATGAGCTCTCAGCTGTGGCCAAACATGCCCCAGGCCTGTACATTCATCACCTCCGTCACCTTAAGTCCAGCTCCTGGCCTGTACTGTACATTCATCTGTGATTCTCAACCGGTGGGGAACCCCCCCCCCCCCCCCCCCCCCCCCCACGGGGTAATTTTAGGGTTTCCAGGGGGGGGGGGAATTAAGATTATTTCAAGATCGCATTAATACAAGAACCAGTTACTTGATGTTTTCCCCTCTAAATTTTACAGTTCTGTACTTCTCGCCCTTCTGAAATTCGTTTTATAACATAAGTAGACCCGCAAATCACGTTTTATGTAGACGTCTAGACTTGTTATAGTGTGTGTTATTAAATTTAGCTTCCATTTTTATGTATACTGTGTAAGGGTGGGGAGGAATTTATAGGGAGGAAATTCGAAAGGGGAGGAATGACGTTCTGAACTTATCGTAAAGGGGGGCATGGGCCAAAAAAGGTTGAGAACCACTGGTTTAAACCAACAGGAGAATTGTTGTTGAGTTTCCTGTGCTGTGAAACCAGAATTCTTCTTCTTTTGCGCTCATCCAGAATATTGTTTTAGATGTAACTGCGTTGTGCTTGTTTACAGCACAGCTGCGATATTTGCACTTTTCGGCCGACACATCCGATTTCTTCAGGTATTTGTTGACTAGGTTACCTTCCCGGGTGTTCCAGGTAGGAGGTTCAACTCTCACTGTTGTGGTGTTATCCCCATCCCAGCTGGCCCATTTAGAACAGCTGAAGACATCCCGGTCAGCCCTCAAGGGGAGGCAGGGGCAGACCATGGGCATTCCCCGCCATCCAAAATTGCAGAGCCGACACACAGCACTCTTGTGTTGGGCTCACCCAAGGAATCATCATGTCCTAACATATAGCTGCTTAGCCTCACTTAGACAGTTCTAAGTGCATCATACAGTGGATAACACCCCAGACCAAACTTCAAAATTAGAAAAACCAATACACAAAAGAATATAGAGCTTATAGTTCTGATATACATGTTTGGATCAACATGGCACTATGGAGTTTGTGCACAGTCCAGAGTTTCTCAATACGATATATAGGAGACTAATACACTTACAGAGTTAAACAAGTGTGCAATGAAAGTTATTCTTTACAAACCAAAATGTACTTAAAAAAAAATACATCTGCCATCCTCCAGAGCTGATGAACAAGCAAGAAAAGAAAAACTGATGCCAAACCCCATGCATTCATAAGAATTTCTACTCTGAAGAATGTTTTAGCACGTTTATATTACAGCAACCAGAATGCATGATGCAGATCTCTCGACAAACATGCATTCAAATGGGAATCTAAATACAATATCTGTGGATGCTAGTTGTGAATTGAGAATAACAACTTACTCGTCCTTTTTAGGTGTACATAGGGACAACAAAGCATCGTCATCAAGTACGTCGTTCTGTGTTGGAACGACGGGGACATGCTTGCTCTTCTTTTGTGGCGTTCCTTGGTCTAATGGTGCACCCTTCCTCTTGGCTGATGCCACCATCCCTGATGAGGGTAGTGAGCCATCGCTGTCACAATCACCAGCAGGCCGCGGCAGAATGTTGGACAGCCTTACTTTCTTGACATTTGTATCATCTACTTCAGCCTTTTTACTTTTTGACTTTTTCTTCTTTTTTGGGCTTTCCTGGAGGTAAGAGGAAGAATAAAGCATAAAATGAGATGCTTAAGAAAAAGCTGTTAAATATGACTAATATGCATGATCCTTTTTATTTTTTTGCGTTCGTTCGCTTTGGAATCAAGCTTAGCCCACACACAACTACTAATTCTATTGCACCGGACTTATTTTTGCGTGTGGATTAGCTTTTCCTAGGCAAACCCAATCCGACTTCTGAGGTACTTGTAATTTATGACTCCGCGTCAAGGACGAGAAGTCAATATTTAGTCATTTAGTCCAACTCACAGGTGTACGGGTTGAACCCACTGCCTCAGCATCAACACACTGGATGTTTAAAAGCAAGAGTTCTTATCCATACCGCCATGCTGACATCTATACTGATTTCTTGATCCACGAGATTATTTCTGATGTCCCTGTCAGCCCACATATGTAGGCTACGGGGGAAGCATGTCTAAAACATAATAGAAGTCTTATTACATTGACAAATCCAGCTTTACTTTCAAACAAATGATATAACATTATTAAGAAAATATAATAAATACTCTAAGTTCTTTTTAAGATTCTCTTAATTTTGAGCAGAAGCAAACAAAAGTATTGACAACAAAAGTTACAGAAAAAAATATGTACAAGCATTTAGTTTACAGAGCAATTTAGATACATACTTTTCACTGAGTTCTCTTCATTAGAAAATAGAGAATAGAGATGGTAAGATGAAGTGAAATTTGAGCTTTTGTTTTTTTTGGGACTCTAGTATACAGTATCTGTTCTTATTCTTCATTCCTCTTTCGAACTGAGTGTGCCACAGTTAGTTATGCACCTCAAAGGTCAATGTATCCGCCTTCAAAACACATTTGTGTAAGATTTGCTTCCTATAGACCAGGGGTGGCCAACACGAGCCGGGAGTCATGTTGCGACCCGCGGGGCTAGGTCAAATGAACATAACTGTTAACTTTATTGTACATATCACCAAAAGAACATTACACCATGAGTCGTTCGTATCATATATTTTTTAAAATTATAGCTAAGAGAAATTTGAAATATCTTTTATCTATTGAAATTTGAAAATAAAAAAACATTCATTGGTTGTGAGCTATTTTAAATATCCCGCATTTTCGGGAAAATTCATAGATTTTAGCTATTTCAATTATCCCGCTATTTGACACTCAAGGTTACTTAGTTTTTTTTGTCCGACGCAAGGTGTTGATAAAGTTTAATACGAGACTTCTACTTCTGATATATATGTTCCGTGGTCTTCGGGAAGTTCGAAACGCTATCGGGCTCATACTCATAACTACTTTCAGTCCAGCTTGACAAAGTTCCTTGTTATTCTGTAGTTTCGTTCTATTATCGCCACTACGTCTGGAGAGATTTTGCGATCGACGTTAAAATACATATTTATCATATTTATAATAAGAGTTCAAACTACTTTAACCAAGTATCCTGTCTACCATTTCGATTCTATAGGTAAGCAAACCTTGACAACGTTTTATTTATGTAATTTAAATTAATTAATTATTATTAATGAGTATAACCCCTGGTTTTTTGTTTGTTCAGTTAAAAACAATGACCTACCATGGCGTCAACTAGTAAAGAAGACGGACCAAAGAAGAGAAAAATCACAGAAGAATTAAGAAGTTTTCAAGACAGGTGGACTATAAACTATTTGTTTTCGTGGAAATTAAAACAAAGCCCATTTGATTGATATGCAACAAATCTATTTCTGTTTTGAAAGAGTATAATATCAAACGGCACCACGAGACTAAACATGCAAATAAGTTTGATAAGTACAAAGGGCAATTTCGACAAGACCAAGTAAATTACTTTTAAAAAAAAATGCTGCACAACAAAAGATATTTACTAGAGCAGGTTCAGAATCAAAGCTAGTTATGCAGTAGCCATGACACTAGCAACAAAATCGAAGCCATATTCAGATGGTGAAATGGTTAAGGAATGTTTGGAGAGCGTCGTTGAAATTTTGTGTCCAGAAAAGGAGGAGGATTCTCAAAAAATAAGTCTGTCTCGTCTTCTATTACTAGGTGTTTGGACGACATTGGAAAACATATTGAAGATAATTTGAAAAGTCGAGCATCCGAGTTTATATTTTATGCACTAGCATTGAATGAAGGAACAGATATGGTAGATACTGCCCAACTGGAAATTTTTTATCAGGGGTGTTGATGTCCATTTTAAAAAGACAGAAGAAATAGCGGCACTGTATCCACTTAAGGACACTACTAAGTCACGAGATTTGTTAGAGGCAGTTACATCGGCATTGAATCGCTTTTGGTTACAACTTAACAATAACGATACAACTTATCGGGCTTAACAATGGATGGTGCTCCAGCAATGGTTGGGAAACGTGAAGGTTTAGTAAAATTGATTGAAAATGAGGCCTCCAAAGTCGGCAATACTTCAATGTTAAATTTTCACTGCATTATTAATCAGGAGAATTTATGTTCGAAGTCCCTCAAAATGGACCATGTCATGAAAGTGGTAGTCGAAATAGTGATCTTCATTAAGTTGAACGCGTTGAATCACTGCCAGTTCCAAGAATTTCTAAAGTCTTTGGACTCAGATTATAATGACGTTACATTTTATGCAGAAGTAAGATGGCTGACCCGTGCCAAATTGTTGAAAATAGTGTTTGATTTGCAGCAAGAAAGACAATCACTCTTTACAAGCAAGTCAAAAAGTATCCCAGAGTTTGAAGACAAAGAGTGGGTTTGCGACTTTGCATTTCGGGTCGATATAACTAGCCACCTAAATTACGTTAATACTCGTCTACAAGGGAAAGATAAGTTAATTAATAAGATTATTATTGATTTATTTGGTTGTTTCGGGATTTGAGATTTAAATATTGAGCACAACCCACTACTGGCAACGCTGATCGTATTCTGATCAATCAATCAATCAATCATGTGCCATGCCGGAAAGCGTGGGCGGTCATGACTCGCCATTTCCCTCGATCACCAGTGTCGTGGATCAGCTCAGTGTTCCTGTCTCGTCCATGCCATGTGGCCAAGCCATCCAGGTATTTTCCTCTTGGTCTGTTTCCTTCTATCTTGCCAGTTGTCACCAAGTTCTCCAATCCCTTTCTTCTCATAACATGTCCAAAAAAATTTGACTGTCTACGTCTAATCTCTCTAATCAGTTTACGATGTTCATTTGTCTCCTGTAGTACTTGGTCATTGGTTTTTCTGTCTGTATTCTGATCATAATCATAATAAGATTATGATCATATTTCTGCATTCCAAAATAAACTTGGTCTTTGGGAAAACCGGTGAGGACAAAAAACTACTCTTTCCTACATTGTCATGGCAACCAGAGTCACACAGGAGGCGGCGGATATACACGTTTCTTTGATATCTTACTTAAACTATTCGCAGTAGGCGTGAATTTATTACCAAGAAGGATTACAAATGGAACATTGTGAAATGTGTTGTGATACACAGTTAAAGGAGAAATTCATCAAGTTGGTTTGGAAGAGTTCTACAAAACGTATTTGGACAAGGATAAATATCCTGCATTTTACAAACATGCTCTGTTGATGGTTTCGCTATTTGGAAACACTTATGCGTGTGAACAGCTTTGTAGTCTCATAAAGCACATCAAATCACAAGTGATAACACGAATTACTGATGTTCATTTGGAAAACTGTTTGCGTGTAGTGACAACATCAGTCGAGATCAATTTTGATGCACTTAGTTCTGCACTTTTAAATATTTTTAAATTGTCTAATAAATATGTTTGATTCTCATTTATGTTTTATTTTCTTTAAAAAATAATAATACATATTTATTGTTTGTTTGTTGTTTTACATTAAACCAGGCAATCGTTTGACAACGATCTCACCTACTGGGAAGCGACGACGTGATCGAAGCTGTAGCACGCTTGCTTGTTTGTTAACAAAAAAAACAAAACAATTAGGTGCGTGGCCCGGCAGGAAATATTATTTATGAAATTTGGCCCGCCTGCAGAAAAAGTTGGCCACCCCTGCTATAGACAGATTCCATCCAAGGTAATGGACACTATCTACCCATGATTTGAAGATCAAGTGAAACAGGGTTCAAAGAGTTAAACAGCACACATATACATATATAACCATGTCAAGAATTAGATCTTTTTACCTTGCCATCACTGTCACTGTCAGATTCATCAATAGTAGGCTGCGGTGGTAGGACGGACAGCTTGACTTTGTCATTTGCATCATCTACATCAGGCTTTTTACTTTTTGACTTTTTCTTCTTTTTTGGGCTTTCCTGGAGGTAAGAGGAAGAATAAAGCATAAAATGAGATGCTTAAGAAAAAGCTGTTAAATATGACTAATATGCATGATCCTTTTTATTTTTTTGCGTTCGTTCGCTTTGGACTCAAGCGCAGCACATACACAAAATACTAATTCTATTGCACCGGACTGGTTTTTGCGTGTGGATTAGCTTTTCCTAGGCAAACCCACTCTGACTTCTGAGGTACTTGTAATTTATGACTCCAAGTCAAGGACGAGAAGTCAATATTTAGTCCAACTCACAGGTGTACGGGTTGAACCCACTGTCTCAGCATCAACACACTGGATGTTTAAAAGCAAGAGTTCTTATCCATACCGCCATGCTGACATCTATACTGATTTCTTGATCCACGAGATTATTTCTGATGTCCCTGTCAGCCCACATATGTAGGCTACGGGGGAAGCATGTCTAAAACATAATAGAAGTCTTATTACATTGACAAATCCAGCTTTACTTTCAAACAAATGATATAACATTATTAAGAAAATATAATAAATACTCTAAGTTCTTTTTAAGATTCTCTTAATTTTGAGCAGAAGCAAACAAAAGTATTGACAACAAAAGTTACAGAAAAAAATATGTACAAGCATTTAGTTTACAGAGCAATTTAGATACATACTTTTCACTGAGTTCTCTTCATTAGAAAATAGAGAATAGAGATGGTAAGATGAAGTGAAATTTGAGCTTTTGTTTTTTTTTGGGACACTAGTATACAGTATCTGTTCTTATTCTTCATTCCTCTTTCGAACTGAGTGTGCCACAGTTAGTTATGCACCTCAAAGGTCAATGTATCCGCCTTCAAAACACATTTGTGTAGGATTTGCTCCCTATAGACCAGGGGTGGCCAACACGAGGCCCGCGGGCCGCATGCGGCCCGCCGGGAGTCATGTTGCGACCCGCGGGGCTAGGTCAAATGAACATAACTGTTAACTTTATTGTACATATCACCAAAAGAACATTACATCATGAGTCGTTCGTATCATCTATTTTTTAAAATTATAGCTAAGAGAAATTTGAAATATCTTTTATCTATTGAAATTTGAAAAAAACAAACATTCATTGGTTGTGAGCTATTTTAAATATCCCGCATTTTCGGGAGAATTCATAGATTTTAGCTATTCCAATTATCCCGCTATTTGACACTCAAGGTGTTGATAAAGTTTAATACGAGACTTCTACTTCTGATATATATGTTCCGTGGTCTTCGGGAAGTTCGCAACGCTATCGGGCTCATACTCATAACTACTTTCAGTCCAGCTTGACAAAGTTCCTTGTTATTCTGTAGTTTCGTTCTATTATCGCCACTACGTCTGGAGAGATTTTGCGATCAACGTTAAAATACATATTTATCATATTTATAATAAGAGTTCAAACTACTTTAACCAAGTATCCTGTCTACCATTTCAATTCTACAGGTAAGTAAACCTTGACGTTTTATTTATGTAATTTAAATTAATTAATTATTATTAATGAGTATAACCCCTGGTTTTTTGTTTTTTATTTGTTCAGATAAAAACGATGACCTACCATGGCGTCAACTAGTAAAGAAGACGGACCAAAGAAGAGAAAAATCACAGAAGAATTAAGCAGTTTTCAAGACAGGTGGACTATAAACTATTTGTTTTCGTGGAATTTAAAACAAAGCCCATATGATTGATATGCAACGAATCTGTTTCTGTTTTGAAAGAGTATAATATCAAACGGCATCACGAGACTAAACATGCAAATAAGTTTGATAAGTACAAAGGGCAATTTCGGCAAGACCAAGTAAATTACTTTTTTTTAAAATGCTGCACAACAAAAGATATTTACCAGAGCGGGTTCAGAATCAAAGCTAGTTATGCAGTAGCCATGACACTAGCAACAAAATCGAAGCCATATTCAGATGGTGAAATGGTTAAGGAATGTTTGGAGAGTGTCGTTGAAATTTTGTGTCCAGAAAAGGAGAAGGATTTCTCAAAAAATAAGTCTGTCTCGACTAGGTGTTTGGATGACATTGGAAAACATATTGAAGATAATTTGAAAAGTCGAGCATCCGAGTTTATATTTTATGCACTAGCCTTGAATGAAGGAACAGATATGGCAGATACTGCCCAACTGGAAATTTTTTATCAGGGGTGTTGATGTTCATTTTAAAAAGACAGAAGAATTAGCGGCACTGTATCCACTTAAGGACACTAATAAGTCACAAGATTTGTTAGAGGCAGTTACATCGGCATTGAATCGCTTTTCGTTACAACTTAACAATACAATAACAATAACGATACAACTTATCGGGCTTAACAATGGATGGTGCTCCAGCAATGGTTGGGAAACGTGAAGGTTTAGTAAAATTGATTGAAAATGAGACCTCCAAAGTCGGCAATACTTCAATGTTAAATTTTCACTGCATTATTAATCAGGAGAATTTATGTTCGAAGTCCCTCAAAATGGACCATGTCATGAAAGTGGTCGTCGAAATAGTGATCTTCATTAAGTTGAACGGGTAGAATCACTGTCAGTTCCAAGAATTTCTAAAGTCTTTGGACTCAGATTATAATGACGTTACATTTTATGCAGAAGTAAGATGGCTGACCCGTGCCAAATTGTTGAAAATAGTGTTTGATTTGCAGCAAGAAAGACAATCACTCTTTACAAGCAAGTCAAAAAGTATCCCAGAGTTTGAAGACAAAGAGTGGGTTTGCGACTTTGCATTTCGGGTCGATATAACTAGCCACCTAAATGACGTTAATGCTCGTCTACAAGGGAAAGATAAGTTAATTAATAAGATTATTATTGATTTATTTGGTTGTTTCGGGATTTGAGATTTAAATATTGAGCACAACCCACTACTGGCAACGCTGATCGTATTCTGATCATAATCATAAGAAGATTATGATCATATTTCTGCATTCCAAATGAAACTTGGTCTTTGGGAAAACCGTTGAGGACAAAAAACTACTCACTTTCCTACATTGTCATGGCAACCAGAGTCACACAGGAGGCAGCGGATATACACGTTTCTGTGATATCTTACTTAAACCTCACATTTAAGAACCAATTTCAGGATTTAAAAAACATCATGTGCTTTTTTGTGCATTTGCAACGCTATTCGCGGTAGGCGTGAATTTATTACCAGGAAGATTACAAATGGAACATTGTGAAATGTGTTGTGATACACAGTTAAAGGAGAAATTCATCAAGTTGGTTTGGAAGAGTTCTACAAAATGTATTTGGACAAGGATAAATATCCTGCGTTTTACAAACATGCTCTGTTGATGGTTTCGCTATTTGGAAACACTTATGCGTGTGAACAGCTTTTTAGTCTCATAAAACACATCAAATCACAAGTGAGAACACAAATTACTGATGTTCATTTGTAAAACTGTTTGCATGTAGTGACAACATCAGTCGAGATCAATTTTGATGCACTTAGTTCTGCACTTTTAAATAGTCTAATAAATATCTTTGATTCTAATTTATGTTTTATTTTCTTTAAAAAATAATAATACATATTTATTGTTTGTTTGTTGTTTTACATTAAACCAGGCAATCGTTTGACAACGATCTCACCTACTGGGAAGCGACGACGTGATCGAAGCTGTAGCACGCTTGCTTGTTTACTTTAATTAACAAAAAAAAAAAAAAAAACCAATTAGGTGCGTGGCCCGGCAGGAAATATTATTTATGAAATTTGACCCGCCTGCTGAAAAAGTTGTCCACCCCTGCTATAGACAGATTCCATCCATGGTAATGGACACTATCTACCCATGATTTGAAGATCAAGTGAAACAGGGTTCAAAGAGTTAAACAGCACACATATACATATATAACCATGTCAAGAATGAGATCTTTTTACCTCGCCATCACTGTCACTGTCAGATTCATCAATAGTAGCCTGCGGTGGTAGGTCGGACAGCTTGACTTTCTTGTCATTTGCATCATCTACATCAGGCGTTTTACTTTTTGACTTTTTCTTCTTTTTTGGGGTTTCCTGGGGGTAAGAGGAAGAATAAATCATAAAATGAGATGCTTAAGAAAAAGCTGTTAAATATGACTCTAATATGCATGATCCTTTTTATTTTTTTGCGTTCGTTCGCTTTGGACTCAAGCGTAGCACATACACAAACTACTAATTCTATTGCACCGGACTGGTTTTTGCGTGTGGATTAGCTTTTCCTAGGCAAACCCACTCCGACTTCTGAGGTACTTGTAATTTATGACTCCAAGTCAAGGACGAGAAGTCAATATTTAGTCCATCTCACAGGTGTACGGGCTGAACCCACTGCCTCAGCATCAACACACTGGATGTTTAAAAGCAAGATTCCTTATCCATTTCGCCATGCTGACATCTATACCGATTTCTTGATCCACGAGATTATTTCTGATGTCTATCTGATGTCTATACTGATTTCTTGATCCACGAGATTATTTCTGATGTCTATACTGATTTCTTGATCCACGAGATTATTTCTGATGTCCCTGTCAGCCCACATATGTAGGCTATGGGGGAACCATGTCTAAAACACAATAGAAGTCTTATTTCATCCAGCTTTGCTTTTAAATAAATTATATAACATTATAAAGAAAATATAATAAATACTTTAAGCTCTTTTTAAGATTCTCTTTTCTTAATTTTGGGTAGAAGCAAACAAAAGTACTGACAACAAAAGTTACAGAAAAAAAATATGTATAAGCATTTAGTTTACATAGCAATTTAGATATATACTTTTCACTGAGTTTTCTTCATTAGAAAATAGAGAATAGAGATGGTAAGATGAAGTGAAATTTGAGCTTTTCCTTTTAGGGGCTCTAGTATACAGTATACAGGCTTCCTGGCTTAGAGGTTAGCGACTTTTGTCCGTAATCTTGTATACTCTCGTGGGTAACGTGAGAATCAGCAGTGGTTCGAATCGCATTGGTAACTTACGAGGTATGTGAGCCGGCCGCTCAGAAAGCAATGGCAAACTACTGAGCGTAATCTTGCCAAGAAATCAACATACAGCTGAAAGATGCTGGTGTTGACAGCGATGTCCTGTAAAGGATATGCCCCAAAAAAAAAAACAAAAAAAAAGTACACAGTATCTGTTCTTATTCTTCGTTCCTCTTTCAAACTGAGTATGCCACAGTTAGTTATGCACCTCAAAGGTCAATGTATCCGCCTTCAAAACACATTTGTGTAAGATTTGCTTCCTATAGACAGAAACCAACCAAGGTAATGGACACTATCTACGCATGATTTGAAGATCCAGTGAAACAGGTTTCAGAGTTAAACAGCACACATATACATATATAACCATGTCAAGAATTAGATCTTTTTACCTCGCCATCACTGTCACTGTCAGATTCATCAATAGTAGGCTGCGGTGGTAGGTCGGACAGCTTGACTTTCTTGTCATTTGCATCATCTACATCAGGCTTTTTACTTTTTGACTTTTTCTTTCTTTTTGGGCTTTCATGGAGGATTTTCTGTGGAGCACAAGAATAAACATTTGGTACTACATTAAATAAAACATAAGCGGTAAGAGGAAGAATAAAGCATAAAATGAGATGCTTAAGAAAAAGCTGTTAAATATGACTCTAATATGCATGATCCTTTTTATTTCTTTTTTTTTGTGTTCGTTCGCTTTGGACAAGCGTAGCCCATACACAAACTACTAATTCTATTGCACCGGACTGGTTTTTGCGTGTGGATTAGCTTTTCCTAGGCAAACCTACTCCGACTTCTGAGGTACTTGTAATTTATGACTCCAAGTCAAGGACGAGAAGTAAATATTTAGTCCAACTCACAGGTGTACGGGTTGAACCCACTGCCTCAGCATCAACACACTGGATGTTTAAAAGCAAGAGTTTTTATCCATTCCGCCATGCTGACATCTATACTGATTTCTTGATCCACGAGATTATTTCTCATGTCCCTGTCAGCCCACATATGTAGGCCATGGGGGCACCATGTCTAAAACATAATAGAAGTCTTATTACATTGACATATCCAGCTTTGCTTTTAAACAAATGATATAACTTTATTAAGAAAATATAATAAATTCTTTAAGTTCTTTTTAAGATTCTCTTAATTTTGTGTAGAAGCAAACAAAAGTACTGACAACAAAAGTTACAGAAAAAAAATATGTACAAGCATTTAGTTTAAAGAGCAATTTAGATACATACTTTTCACTGAGTTTTCTTCATTAGAAAATATAGACAACAGAAATGGTAAGATGAGGTGAAATTTGAGCTTTTCCTTTTAGGGGCTCTAGTATACAGTATGTTCTTATTCTTCGTTCCTCTTTCGAGCTGAGTGCGCCACAGTTAACAACTCAAAGGTCAATGTATCCGCCTCCAACATGCATTTGTGTAAGATTGACTTCCCATAGACAGATTCCATCCAAGGTAATGGACACTAATCTACCCATGATTTGAAGATCAAGTGAAACAGGGTTCAAAGAGTTCAACAGAACACATATAACCATGTCAAGAATGAGATCTGCTTACCTTGCACCCTGTTAAAAAGAAGACAGAGACTGGCCATAGTCATGCAGAAGTTAAACAGTATTAAGAAACTTTGACACAACACTAGCAAACAAGTAACATTTGTGAGAACAATTATCTTTTCTGTGGCAACATGGATGTGTATATAGTACCTTTTCAGTCACTTTTTCAAAAAATTACTTTTAGAATGTTGTGGAGCAAGGAGAACATTACTGATATTCAACGAGATCTGGATATAAAATAAATAATAGCGCTAGTTCTGAAAAAGTCTGGTGTGCTGATGCTGAGTTAGTGTGTTTAACCCTACACTGGTCAGTTGGAATAAAATGTTCTCATCCTTGACTTGGGGATCTGTGGGGAGTTCTAACATTTTAAAAAAGAGAAACCAGGATCTTGATGTCAGAATTGTTTGAAGGTAAACACAGAAATACTTACGCTATAAGCAGCTAGAGCCTCCTCCGGTGCTTTCTCATCAGCTCTTTCTTCTTCTGGTAAAGAATTGTAGTAGTGAGTGTATGCCTGTACATACTCTTCAACCTCCTGAACAAGAAGATATCAAACAATAGTTAATATACACAACAACAAAGTATTTCAGCTATTTATTCAGTAATTTCTGCCATACCTTGCATTGTGGGGGAGGAAAAAAAAAGAGAGAGAGAGAGAGAGAGAGAGAGAGAGAGAGAGAGAGAGAGAGAGAGAGAGAGAGAGAGAGAGAGAGAGAGAGAGAGAAAGAGAGAGAGAAAAAGAGAGAGAGAGAGAGAGAGAGAGAGAGAGAGAGAGAGAGAGAGAGAGAGAGAGAGAGAGAGAAAGAGAGAGAGAGAAAGAGAGAGAGAAAAAGAAAGAGAGAGAGAGAGAGAGAGAGAGAGAGAGAGAGAGAGAGAGAGAGAGAGAGAGAGAGGAGGGGGGTGACAGAGGAGAGAGAGAGGAGGGGGGTGACAGAGGAGAGAGAGAGGGGAGGGGGGTGACAGAGAAGAGTGAGTTGACATTTTTGGCCCCATCATGAAAAAAGAAAAACAGGAGAAGAGATGGCTGTAATGTTTTATGGGGGGAAAACTCACACACACAAAATACAAAGGAAGATTTTTGAAAGTCTTTCATAACAGACAAGAATATTGACTTGACACAGCTTTCTGCTGGAGACTAACGATGTGGAGGAGCAGTCATTTGCCCCAGCTGGTAAGATATTAAAAAATTATATTTGAAAAACTACTATATGAACGTGGATTTGTTCAAGGGATGCGAGCATGGATCTATTCAAGGGATGTCAACATGGATCCATTCAAGGGGTGTCAAGATGGTTCCATTCAAGGGATGTGAAGATGGTTCCATTCAAGGGATGTCAAGATGGTTTCATTCAAGGGGTGTCAAGATGGTTCCATTCAAGGGATGTGAAGATGGATCCATTCAAGGGATGTGAAGATGGATCCATTCAAGGGATGCGAGCATGGACCCATTCAAGGGATGTGAGCATGGATCCATTCAAGGGATGTCAACATGGATCCATTCAAGGGATGTCAACATGGATCCATTCAAGGGGTGTCAAGATGGATCCATTCAAGGGATGTGAGCATGGACCCATTCAAGGGATGTCAACATGGATCCTTTCAAGGGGTGTCAAGATGGATCCATTCAAGGGATGTGAGCATGGATCCATTCAAGGGATGTGAATATGGATCCATTCAAGGGATATGAAGATGGATCCATTCAAGGGATATGAAGATGGATCCATTCAAGGGATGTGAGCATGGATCCATTCAAGGGGTGTCAAGATAGATCCATTCAAGGGATATGAAGATGGATCCATTCAAGGGATGTGAAGATGGATCCATTCAAGGGATGTGAAGATGGATCCATTCAAGGGATGTGAAGATGGATCCATTCAAGGTATGCGAGCATGGATCCATTCAAGGGATGTGAACATATATAGTGCCATCCGGGAACTACTGCAGAAATGTTAAATATTTTAATATACACAAAAAGATTGAGCAAGATTTGCTTGATTAGTTGTTAAATTACCTTCTTTAATAACTTTGTGAGGTCTTTCACCTCCTCCTGTGTGAGCTTGTGGTATAAAGCGGACAGCGCCCGACTCTGTTCGGATATACCAAGATGGTGCACTGTATCCCTCTTTGTGTTGCAGAAAAATTGGAAAACATTCCTATAAAGAAAGGTACAAAAGTTAAGTTAAACTGCTCACCTCATTCTATTCCAGGTCACTACATCCCCAGCAAACCAAATGGATATATCCCTAAAACACACGGAGGTAGGCCAAACCATATGGATGTATACCCCAAAACATATAGAGATAGCTAACAGGTCAAACCATGCGGATGTATACCCCAAAACATACGGAGGTAGGTAATAGGTCAAACCACATGGATGTAGTACACTTAACCATACAGATATAAAACACCAACAACTTTCATGCATCACATCTGCATCATATGCCAACGCACCAAGCACACAAGCATTGTATTCAAGCAAGCGCTGGTGCTTTATCAATTCTAGGCAATCAAGCAATAACCTAGCCAGACACACATATATTGCTGAAACCCATATTGGAAAGGAATATGAGCAAATAATTTACATCAAAAGGTTCAAAGTCAACAGAAAAGAAAACTGTATGCCTCAGCTGCTTTTGCATTTATCTATCTTTCCCTTGTCTTACCTCTTCTGCTGTTAGAGGAAGGGTATAGCCATTGAGGTTTTGTATATTTATATAATTTCATCAACAACAAGGGGTTTGAACACATGCCACATTTGTCAGGTCAAGACCAGAAGGGTGCGCTACTAAGAGTATATGTAGTGTTATGTCCATTTTCATCGAAGCTGCATTCTTTGAGTTGTTCAGCTGATATGTCCAACTTTAATTTTAAAACACAGTTAGGAACTGTGGGCTTTTTCAACATATTTTAGAAACATTTTCTTGTGGGCATCTTTTCACATATCCTTAAAATCTATCGTATGGTTTGCTATCTGGATATTCCAACTGCCAAGGGATTTTAACATGACACACTTGTGCCGTTTACCAACGGTTCGCTATTTATTGTCTAATATGACTGCTTCAAGTGTTCTTCTTCTTCTTCTTTCGTTCGCTTGAAATATGTCTATATCTGCAATGTTGTCTCTTGTATGAACTTAACTGTCTTTTTCAGTTCACTCAGCGGTCCATAGAGTTTATCTTTCACTGTCGTCTCTCTAGGCCAGAAGGTTTGCCTAGATGGTGGTCCTGTTTTCAAATCTCCACAAAGGTGATTTTTTTGTTTTAAACTGTAGACCTAGCCTACATTGGGAACCAGAAAGTGTTCTGGAAAGTAAAGGTGATCTAGCACCAAATTCTGAATACACCTCAAGGTGTGGGAAAGGGTCCTTTTCTTCTTCTTTCATTTGCTTGAAATATGTCTATAACTGCAATGATGTCTCTTGTATGAATTAACTGTCTTTTTTAGTTCACTCAGAGGTCCATAGTTTATCTTCTACTGTTGTCTCTCTAGGCCAGAAGGTTTGCCTAGATAGGGCAGTCTTGGAGTATGTGATCTGCTGTCTGCGACACCAATCCACATGTGCACATGGCTGATTCATCAATTTTGAATTTTGTGTACATGTGGTTGTGTAATCTATTGTGTCCTGTTCATAGGCACAGAATAATGACTTGTTCTGGTCTGCCCATAATGTGGTAGCCATCTTGAGCAGGTTTTGGTGGCTTTCTGACTGATTTGATCATTCTTTTCTTTTGGTGGTATGTAACGGGCACATCAGGCTGTTCTTCTTTGGCTCCTTCCTTAGCCAAGTGGTCAGTTCTGTCATTTCTGGGTACTCCACAGTGGGATGGTATCCACTGTATGGTGACCTTATGCTGACTGCTAAGTTCAGAAAGTAGTGTCCTTAGTACTGGCAATTTCCCAGACAGGAGTGCCTCGAGTACTGATTTTGCATCTGTCAGTAGTACTGCAGGTTGTGTACCATTGCTGGTATTTAGTAATTTCTCTGTTGCTATCTTGATTGCCTCAATTTCAGCATCATAGTTATGGCAGTACTTTCCTGTCGGTACTCTAGCTATGTCCCTGGTATTATTTGGGTATTCTATGTACACTCCCGCTCCTCCATTTCGAACAGCATTTTGTGCTGACCCATCTGTGTAGACTTGGATCCAGAGGTCCTGTGGGTATTCTTCATCAAGGAAGCTGAAAGTGGCTGGTCTCCGCTGTACACTTTTCTGTTCTTCCTTGTCAAATACTCCTCGCACTTTTGTCTGGATTTGTAATGATAGTCTATGCTCATCTTTCCATGGAGTTCGCTCTGGAATAGTTGTTAGGGGAATACCAACTGTGGGCAGATCTTCAAGTGTTCAAATCCATTGTTGTTTATGAAATTTTACACATGACAAATTACAGAAGAATAATCTGGAAATAAGAAACTACACATAAATTTTACGGAGATATAAGTAACTTTAGGGTAGAGATACTGCAATTTTGAAGTTTCATTTTTCTTTTTTATAAATTGCCTTCAGACCCTCCCGTTAATTCCAATAAAAGCAGTAATTGGTTTCAGGACCATGACATGCTGGTAGTGCATGGTGGAAGAAAGATGGGTGATGTTATTCTTGTGTATGTTCAGTACTGTAATTTGAGCAGTGCAACAGTGGGTAAGTAAAGTCAAGGGAGTCTCCGTGGCGAAGAGGTCAAGCCGTTTGACTCTGGCTCCAAAGGTTGTGGTTTCGATTCTGGTCTGCATCCTTCGGTTCAAGAGTGAAATTTTTTTCGGAGACTCCTGTGGGTCGTCGCTGGAGTACGGAGTTCGTGCTTTGTATGACACTTTCTGCACTGCGGATAAAGACCGAGCCATATGGGATAAAAATCCGGTGCAATGAAATCGACCCTCTTGACTTTTAAGCGGCTTTTTTAAACAGTAAAGTCAAGTACCCTTTTACACACGCCTTAAGGCACAGTCTGCATATGATGCTATACAGGCAGTATTTTTAATGATTGTGCAGTGTTTGAAAATATTGCTGTTCCAAGTTTTGTATTTACCTTTTATGTTGCATGAACTCCACAGAGGATGAATACAAAACTTGGAACGGCAATATTTTCAAAAACCACACAGTCGTTACAAATACACCCTGTATCTGTATAGACCAATCAGCACTAGCTGGGTGATGAGGTCAGTATCACACTGACCACCCTCACCTCAAGACATTCTACAGTCATTGATGAGGTCAGTATCACACTGACCACCCTCACCTCAAGACATTCTACAGTCATTGATGAGGTCAGTATCACACTGACCACCCTCACCTCAAGACATTCTACAGTCATTGATGAGGTCAGTATCACACTGACCACCCTCACCTCAAGACATTCTACAGTCATTGATGAGGTCAGTATCACACTGACCACCTTCACCTCCAAGACATTCTAGTCATTACAAATACACCCTGTAACTATAGACCAATCAGCACTCACTGGGTGATGAGGTCAGTATCACACTGACCACCTTCACTTCCCCAAGATCTTCTAGGCACCCATTTTAGGCTGTGTCAACCTGACAGCCCGGCTCAATTTTGTAAAAATCCACTGACTAGGCTTGGATTAAACCTATGACCGCCGTGTCGGCAGGCAAGTGTCTAGCCACTATGCCAGTGGAGACTCTGCAGTGACTGACTGGCCATAACTACATTGAATCCGATTAATGAATACACACTGAACCCATGACATAAGATATTTCAGCCTGTTGTGTCCTGTCTACAACTTAATAAAATGATAATCTAATCTTGCCTTGAAAGCTGATAACTATAAGATGTGTTTTTTTTTCAAACAATATTTTACTTCTTTCCAATGACTTGAAACTTATGTCTATAATCTGCAATGTTGTCTATTATATATACTTTACTGTCTTTTTTAGTTCACTCAGTGGTCCATAATAACGACACTAACACATGAAGTGGTAACAACCGATTTCCCCCGGGAAGGTTAACCCGGTCAACAAATGCCCGCAGAAGTCGGATGTGTCGGCCTAATGGCGCAAGAACGCACGGAAAAAAAAAAAAAAACTCCGGATGAACGCAGAAGAAGTAACAGCCGATTGTTCTAGATCCTAGTTAGGGTCTATAAATGAATAAAAGAAAAATAGAAACAATCATGGATGTGTACGTTTAAAGATAAAGAAATGTTAACAGCTGACTTCATCTTAATGCATGTCATTATACCTCTACCAAACCACATGTTCCTGGCTTGTGTGACAGCAAATGATGCCAATGGTCTGCCACTAGCAGAACGACAGGCTTTGGCTGTATATTCGTGCAACCTGGCGCATATGAAACTAAATTTCTTCCTCCCAGTATTCTACACTTACTTTGGGGGTGCAGGTACAGGTTTTCCCCTTGATGAGTGCCATATTCTTTCTTCCTCCTTGGACAAATGAAGTAGTGCTGGCTTTGTGGTTGATTTTGGATTATGAGCCAAAAACACATCAACTTTGTCCTACAGAGAATAGAAGCATCAATGTATTAAAGATAATCACTATATAGGCTAATTTCTTCCTGACAGAGAACAGAAGCATCAATGTATTAAAGATAATCACTATATAGGCTAATTTCTTCCTGACAGAGAACAGAAGCATCAATGTATTAAAGAAAATCATTATATAGGCTAATTTCTCCATGACCGAGAAATGTTATGTGATAAGACCAATACCATAGTTGTGGAGTGTGGTTTTGTTTTCTTACCGGCACTTTGTCGTCAAGACAGAAATGATAGTTTGCTACAGACAATGATAGTTTCTTATGTTGCCCTTAAAAAAAAGCATAACCTGTCCATACCACAAAGCCTGGGCTGAATTGTAGATACCATGTGTTGCCCATGCAGTATGATCTTTCTCTTGGCCTGATAACTGTCTGCCTGTTGAAGCATCGATCCTGGAACAGCTGCCGACCAAGGCTTAGGACCTGGTCTTTTGTTTTACCTAAACGCTATCTAGCTGCTTGCTCTTACAAATGTATTGCCTGTTGTTATCAAGTATGTTGAGCTGCATACTTTGGCAGTTTTGAAACTGCCTAAAAACTATTCCCCTTCAGTGATTCTGATCATTTCACATTCAGGAAGTAACGATGAAGTATCTGATAATACAGATTAGTTCCACAAGCATTAAAAAAGATTCTGATAATGAATGATGCATGTTAATTTCTACTTATTGTTGAATGTTAAGTAAATCCACATACATGTGAAATGATACACTGAGCTGAATTGTATACAGTGTGAGAAATAAAACTTTCAACTATGTATATGACTAAACATGAGTTGTGGTAACACAATAAGTGCATTTCCTTATCAATGAAGTGGTCATTGTTCAATTCCCAACAGCTGCAGGATTATGCCCAGGCCAGTCTGCACATCAAATTAGCATCCATTATTTTTTTTTTCCAGAATTTTCTGGAGACTGTGAAGGGAATTGGTCACCACATCTCACTGTGCAGTGATCTAGAACACATGAAGGCCTAAGAGTTCACACCACATAGGTAGTATCTGCTATGGGATTACATTGACTTCAACTGGCTAAAGAGGCATGGAAGCACAGAGATAACAGAGGCCTTTGTTGTGAAGCGAACAGGTGCACAAATCCTATAGGACATAGATGCAACAGCACAAAGTGACTGCAGCTTGAAACATACTATGGACCACTGAGCCTACTAAAACAGACAGTGAAATTCAAACAAGAGAAAATTGCATTTACAGACAAATTTCAAGCGAACGAAAGAAGAAGAAGATGGAAACATAGAGGTCCAATGTTACCTTTTGAGTTGCTGAACTTTACTTTGTTATTTTATACTAATAGTTACAAGTTGGTCTGCCTGATTGCCACATGAAAAGATCTAATCTTATTGGTGAAAATATTAGTTTGCAAATTGTTCATACTCATAACATGTCACATACAAAGACCTGCTATCTACTCCTACCAGGAGTTAGAACAATGTCTCCTATGTTGTGTGGCTTCCTATACAGAGAAAGAGATGATGATGATGATGATTTATAGTTCAGCTGGTAAGATAAAAATGTTACATTCCCCCACCTTATTACTTTATAGACACACCTCGTATGATAACAAGCAATTAATAACACAACTTTCTATTAGTTACTACCTGGTATGTCTGCCGACTGCTCATCGCCTTCTTTATCCATTTGAGTTTCTTTTTATCTGGCAGCTCTCTATATTTGTTCATAAGTATTTTTACTGCTTCTGCATGGCTCAGCTGAAAAGAAAATTAGATTCTAATTTCCAGATTATAAAATATGTGCCTGTGCCAGGAAATAATGTGCCTAAATTCAGTGATAGCACATTCAAAACACATGAGGCAATGTCTACCTACATCAGTGGTTCCCAACGGTGGGGAAGGGGGTGGTAAGGTTTCCAGGGATGGAATTAAGATTATTTCAAGATCGCGTTAATACAAGAACCAGTTACTTGATATTGTTTTCCCCTCCATAATTTACAGCTCTGTACTTCTCGCCCTAATGAAATTCGTTTTATAACGTAAGTAGACCCGCAAATCATGTTTTGTGTAGACGTCTAGACTTGTTCTAGCATGTGTTATTAAATTTAGCTTCCACTTGTACATATACTGTGTGGGGGAGGGGGATTTAAAGGGTAGAAAGACGAAAGGGGAGAATGACATTCTGAACCTATGGTGAAGGGGTGCATGGGCCAAAAAAGGTTTATAACCACTGGTTTATATGTACATTGATAGTTATGTGATCTTGTACAAGTGTATGTACATTGATGTACATGTGTATGTACAATATATCCATGTAATCTTGCACATGCTTATGTACAATGATATCCATGAGATCTTCCACATGTGTATGCATAGTGATATCCACGAGATCTACATGTGTAAGTACAGTGATATCCATGCGATCTTGTACATGTGCTTGCAGCGACATAGAAGAGGCAATGTGTATGTACAGAGACAGTGGAGAACGCCCGACAAGGAAATGTACGATCAGATGTGTGCTTGGCAGCCTGGTGGTCCCGTTTTCAAATCTCCACAAAGGTGACGCCAGTGGTGACCTTATGCTGACTGCTAAGTTCAGAAAGTAGTGTCCTTTAGTACTGGCAATTTTCCAGACAGGAGCACCTCGGGTACTGATTTTGCATATGTCAATAGCACCACAGGTTGTGTACCATTGCTGGTATTTAGTAATTTCTCTGTTGCTATCTTGATTGCCTCAAATTCAGCATCATAGTTGTGGCAGTACTTTCCCTTTGGAACTCTGGCCGTGTCCCAAGTATTATTTGGGTATTCTATGTACACTCCCGCTCCTCCATTTCGAACAGCATTTTGTGCTGACCCATCTGTGTAGACTCGGATCCAGAGGTCCTGTGGGTATTCTTCATCAAGGAAGCTGGGAGTGGCTGTTCTGCGCTGTACACTGTTCTGTTCTTCCTTATCAAATATTCCTCTCACTTGTCTGGATTTGTAGTGATAGTCTTATGTTCATCTTTCCATGGAGTTCGCTCTGGAGTAGTTTTCAGGGGAATAGCACGCTTATCGGCATGGCATATGATGGATGGATGGACCAACTGTGGGAAGATCGGTGGTTTCTCTGCAGAGTTGCTTGGCCTGGTGGATAAACTGCTTCTTTTCAACCAACCCATAGCTAAGTTTTCAAATCTGTTCTTCATAGGGTGGCTTGGCAAGCTGGGGAACTTTTCTGCCTGTAGTAGCATTTTCGTATCTCTGCGCTCTCTCAGTGCTTGTGTCTCCCCCATCTTCTCCATCTCCATGTACTCGGCTCCAGATGACAGTGGAACACCGCCAGAGGGTGCGGACTACGATTGGTCTGGAACCCTGGGAATTCTTCCGACCCCAGTATAAAAATGCATGCCCAGGTAGAACTGGTATTTCTGTAGTCCACCACACCAAGTTATGAGGCGCCAATGCCTATAGTAAATGTTATGTTAGACCATGACGGAGTGATTATCAAACTGATCAGATTTAAAATATAGCTTATCTTGTACTGATTCCTAGCTTTAATCCTTAAGTTAATAATTTCTCTAGCAGTAACCAAAATTAACTAAAGAAATCCTTAAGCCCGGCTGCAGATAACGAAGGTTGGAACTCTCCCCAGTTAATAGCGAGAGTTACCTTTTCTTTAAAAAGGTCACCGATTGATCTGGACTCAGCAAGTTGATGTTGAATAAAAGATAGATGGAGAAATAACTGAGGAACTACTTAAATTAAGTAACAAGTAAATTATATAGGACTATGTGGGCGATAAATTAACGGACAGAAAAGTGGAAGATTGAGGAACACCGCTTGGAAAATCGACACGTGGGAGAGCTCGACAAGTAACATTCAGCCTTTGTTCTCAAAACAACTTAAAAGGTAAATTTTGAATAATAGCTAATGATAAAGGAGAAGATAGTGTTCCACATGTTAGGAGGTAATACGGCACCCGGGGCTATGTAATACTTAATAATTATTCAGAACTAATTGTGTTTATTTGCAGCGGTGTGAATTATCATGAATTTAAGAGGTTTGTTGTAATAGCTGGGCAAATGTTGGCTGTAGAAGTTATTAGGGAAACAACACTGTGGCAGTAGTAGAAATTATAATAGAATTACGGTTTTAGGCGTTATTATATCATGTATTGCTATGAATTCAGCATGATCATTATAGATGATATAGACATGTACATGATGATGATTATGAAGATGAGGTGATAATGGCTGAGTAATTAAAGTAAACACATTTGGACTGTAGTCAGTGAAGGGTAAGGTGCACTACGATATAGTTAAATTGGATTGTAATCAGGCAGGGTGTTGTGAAGTGGGAAATAAAATAGGCAGTGTGATTGATTTTGTGGTTTCCCAAGGTAGAAATGTGGGGCATAAATTATAGTTTAGAGTAAAGACTGAAGTCATGCCACATAGTGTATGCTGTTGGCAAGTGTGTGAATGCTTGTGAGATGGTTAGGAATGAAGGCTAATTTATAAAGAGTGGTGAGAACCATATGTGTAAGTATGTATATACAGTAGCAAGATGTGGTTACAGGATTATTCTGTGACAAGTATGTATCAGTGGATACATGGATATTTGGCCAAGCTATGTAGTTAGGCCACATGAATAGTAACAGGGGGAAATGATTAAATTGGGCGTATGGTACTTTTTAGTAGGTACACAGTTAATTAGAATAGCCTGAATGAATCATTGCAGTGGTCCTTAATGTTAAATTTACACACCATTTGGCATATTCAACATATTGATTTATTTGGTTGTTTCGGGATTTGAGATTTAAATATTGAGCACAACCCACTACTGGCAACGCTGATCGTATTCTGGTATGACCCTAACTAGGGTCATACCAGAATATGATCAGCGTTGCCAGTAGTGGGTTGTGCTCAGTATTTATATTCAACATAGTAAAGGAATTTGTTGTTCAGCAGTAATTGAAGTCTGGCATCACATCTGTTACCAGAATGCAGTAATGTTTGTGTAGGTGTTATCAAGTTGTCGATGGAATCAGTGGCTGAGATTCTGTCTTAGTTAAACATAGCGCTTGTCGCACAATGGAAAGGATGTGATTTAATGCTACGTACCACCTTTCGCAAAGATATTTATATACACTTGCTATGTGACATGAGGCGTAAGAGAGGGAGATTTATAACCGATGTACCGCAGAAAGAATGGGGAAGAGAGAATACAACTGGACATATGTTATCTAGTCACAAAGAATAGTTCCCTGGTTATTATATTAGATTAGAACACCCCAGTCTCCAACAGAAAGCAATAGTTGATTTTGTTCATGACAGAAGATGGGGAAAAGGTGGTGCATTGAGTGTCTTGATGGTGAGTTATGGTTAATTCTTGACATATGGTGCATCAATGTGCAACTGAGATGACATGATGATGGGCTGGTGTATTTCAATTCTGGTTTCATTGAGGGAACATCAAGGAAAATAGTATTTGGGGTTCTTGAAACTGGAGTTAATGACAAAACAAAGTGCACCAGGGAAAGTAAAGCCCATCAAGCATGACATACATAAGAAGAACAATTACTGTTATGTTCTTCTATATAAAGGTTGATTGACTGATTTAGGAAATTACTGTTATGTTCTTCTAGATAAAGGTTGATTGACTGATTTAGGAACCGACATCACAGCATTCGGGGCATTCCCATAAGCGCTCCGTCCCCATCCTCAGCAGCCAGTGAAAAGTTCCAACACCAACAAAGCGTGATAGCGTGTCTGATTTCTGTGTTGCACCGCCTGGCTGGTTGCCTCCGTCTTCAGCACCTTTCCTACAGCAGACTGTGGTCTTACTCGAGTTTAGGTGTGTAGACACGCACACACGTCTGCACATGCATGTATGAGCATACAAATCTAGAGCATTCTGGTTATTTCTCGGCGCCAGTGACTCGCCGCCGTCACTTCTCCTGTTAGTTAAAACGGGTCCGCCATGAGAAGGCCAGGAGTTGAACTTTTGCTGCAGTGGTGATGAATGCACAAGCCATTTGGGTAATTATGCAAGGTTGGGTGCTCACCCCAATCCCGCCACCGGCTAAATAACAGCAACATTTGGAACCCAAAGGGTCTTTTATGTTACTTGTTCATGCGACAATGTACAGCAATGCATAAAATAATGTGACTATATAGCGATAATCAAGACTTACATACAAGAGACTACTTGTGTACAGTGATATACAAGAGATTATGTTAGTACACAGATATACATGAGGATTAATACATAAAACACTATGTGTGTATAGTAATATACAAGCAACTATGAGTGTACAGTGATATACAAATTTAGCACAGCTACTAACCTCAGGCTGTTTGTTTTTCAACTTGTCAATGCGTGACTCCATAAACAGTCTTGACGGCAATGGCGGATATGGGCGACTGGTAGAATTTGCCCCAGGCGGTGGAAATTCTGGATGGTTCTGTCTATTAAAACCCAAAAAATGTTTTGTTTCACCATATATATAATTATAAATACTGACTCATATCTAAACAAAAACTTCAATTGACAATGTATCTGTGTCATTCTTTTCATGTGATCAGGCATCACACAAAACCAAGTGATTGTTTTTTCTTAGTTTACTCAAGTTATTCTGTACTTTTTTTTATGTAAATGTATGTCCTTTGCAGAACACTGTTTAGTTTTTAGTTTAGTTGACTGATCAACATTACAGCACATGGGTATAACCCATAAGTGCTCCGTTCTACAATAACTCAAGCCTGAATCCGGAGAATCTCAGCTAAGTGCACGAACTCCGTAGCACCGGCAAGGATCCTGAAATACTCTGGGTAGATTTTTAACTCAAAATTTTGCCCGGTCAGCGCCGTTAGGCTACTCTTATTCGATTTCCAACTGCCACGGGACTTTTTATATGCGCAAAAATACACACCGGCGTCCGATCTCACTACCCAGAAACCAGGGGGAAATTTTCTTACTAGAAGTCCACATGAAAAAATCCTGGCCCTCACCAGGGCTTGAACCCGGGACCTCCAGCACTCAAGGCGGACACCACTCAATCTCCTGTGATTAACCCCAACTCAGGCTGGTATGCATAAAACATAACAGTATCATAACAAATGTGCTCTAACCCAGTCTATCCCTGCCTGTCTCATAACATGGTAATATGCATTGTTTATGTTCATGACTTTCATTTGACAATGTAACATGCAAATTAATTGATGCACGAATGAGTGTCTGGAAGGGCTGAGTAAGGCGGGAGTGCATGCCCAATTTGTGACCCTATGAAATTAAACTTTGTTCGTTCGTTCTATCTTAGTTAGTTGTTACTTTAACTCTTTTATATAATATACCTAACCTATAACTAACATCAATTGCCTGGAAGAGGCTAAAGAAAGTGTAAGATTATACACAACTATAAGAAAGAGTGAACCAGTGCTCAGTTGTCATATAACAAGAAGAGAGGTGTTGGGGAATATTGCGTTCACTGGAAAAATCAGTGCCAGAAAAGACAGACTGAAAGAAATGATGCATGATCCCCTAAGATGATATCATTGAGGAATGTCTTGAACAGAATGGAGCCAGAACACAGAGAACTGTGGGCAGACATGATGTATATGCTACTCTGCAAGGCACATGATGATCACATGGATGAGTTGGTTGGTTCATGAATCAACCATACGATCTTAACTTGAGTGGCACCTTGCCATCCCATCATGGTAGGAAAGGTAACACTAAAGTCTGGAACAAGACAAGCTGCAGAAGCTGTCGGATCAGCAAAGTAATGCTCTAGCTGTCTCCCTATCCTGCCCTGCCCTTCCACAACATTAGTCTGTAAGTTGTATTTCCTCGCAGTAAGATAAGGCTTATACCCTCCCAATTGTGCTCCTAGGAGCTGGTCTGCTCTGCCATGATAATTTAGTCTTACAATTCCTCGCACTAGTGTAAGGCTTGTAACCTCCTGATTGTGTTCCTCTGCCCGAAGCCATTGACACAATGTACAGTATCGGGTTTGGTGAGCGCCACCCAATATTCAACACTAACAGAGACTGGTCTTGAGATATCACAACAATCTAGATCACATACTACCAGGAACATTTATTAATTAACAGAACATGCACCAGCAACTTTTCAGCGAAAAAGGTCTGCCCAAAACATTTATATCCCAGGCTGCTTCTATAGAAAATATGTAACTGGGAAGACAAATATGTTGAGCACACTGCAACAGGACATAACTGCTCATATAATTGTCAGAACCAAATAATACAATGAAACAAACTATTTACACCACAAAATACATTAATTGCCACCAGTGAAGACAGAGAAAAATGAGGGGAGAATGAGAAGTACAAGAATGAAGTAAATAACACAAGAACTAAATTGGCCACAAAATAAATAAAAACACAAACATAAACATTATTTTACCTGAACACTTCAAGTTCCTCTTCATATTTCTTCTTCAGTTTCAAGTACTTTTTCTTATAAGACTCCTGGAAAACAAGACACAACCAACTTTAATCACTGGCAATTATTTAAAACTCTCAGACTGCTGGCACCCATTTGATTAGGCTGGACTTTCCCCAGAGTCATCATGGTTGGAAAACATGACCCTGCCACAACTAGGGGTCAAGTACTGTCTTGGTGGTGAAGCACACTAACCTCAACCTCTTCAATCAAACACACAATCGTGTGGGCATTTTGTTTTTATATTACGGTGGACTGACCATACCTCTTGGCCACGCCATCCAGGTATTTACTTCACAGCCTTCCCCTTGTTCTCTTCTCCTCGATCTTTCCAGTTGTCACCAAGTTCTCCAATTTATTTCTTCTCATAATGTGTCCAAAAAAATGACTGTCTACGTCTCTAATCAGTTTACGGTTTTCATTTGTTTCTTGTAAGACTTGGTCATTGGTTTTTCTGTCTGTCCATGGCATTCTTTGCATTTTCCTCAAACCACATTTCCACAGGTTTTTTTTTTTAGCCTGTCTGTTCACTGTCCACGCTTCACATGTATACAAAAGTACAGGTTCTAGATAACATCAAATAAGAAATGGGAAGAGAGAATATTAATGTCTTAGGAATGTGTGAGATGAGATGGAAAGTGACAGGGATTAAGACAGGGAAGGATTTTAAGATTATATATCCAGGGGGATAGGAAAGAGGTAACGCAATTATCTTGGATCTGAAAACATCAAACTCTGTCAACGGATACTGGGCAGTTTCAGACAGGGTTCTATTGGTGAAGTTAATCGGCAGACCTTTTAACAAAAACATCATTCAAATATATGCCCCAACAGGAGACTCCAGTGACGATAGTGTAGAGGAATTTTATAACGGCATGGAGAATGCTTTGAAGAAATGTAAAAATACAGGAATAAACATCATAAAGGGTGACTTCAATGTGAAAATAGGAAAGCAGGGCGATGTATGCACAATAGATATACATGGTTTGGGAGAACGAAACGGGAGAGGATACAGACTTGTATACTGGGCAAAAGAGCATGAACTGACTGCCGGAAACACGTGGTTTAAGCAACATCCAAGAAAATTGTGGACATGGAGGAGTCTTGACAGCAGGATTAAAAACCAGATTGATTACACCCTGATTATCAGGCAGGTATCGAAATGAGTTAACAGTCACAAAAACAGTTCCAAATGCAGACTGTTACAGTGAGAAACAGATTGATTATAGGCATGTTGAAGGTAAAGTTAAAGAAAGTCTAGTACACACCAAGTAACACTAAATATGATCTGTGTACACTGAATAAATGAAAAGATAGCTTCTTGGATAGCTTGGCCACATGACATGGTCGAGACAAGTACACAGAGCTGATCCACGACTCTGGTGATTGTGCAAGATGGCAAAATATGACCACCCACACTTATCGACGTGGCACATCATGGTGATGATGATGCAGGTTGCTAAGTACAAACAAATCTGGAGCAAAACCAGCCTCACAATATGGCTACCTGAGCTCCTCAGTATGGGCAGATGTCAAGGAAGGAAGGAAATTATCAAACAATTGTGACCTAGTTGATGTGAAAATCTTTCACTGTATGCCTGTAACTTGACCTTTAAGCTTGACCCAGTCCACATGAGCATATCTGGTTATAGTCAAGGTCATTACCTGTCCTAGTTGTGTTTGCTAGTGGTATGTTTCTGGGATGTATCTACACATATGATCTGTTTGTCATTTTGGTAGCATTTCTATTTGTTGTCCTTTTTTCTTCATCTCATATGGTTTTCATCTTTGCTTTAAAATCTATCAGATGCACCACATCTTGTTCAATTTTAAACTAACTTCCTTCCCATGTGAATCTGAATAAATATGTTCAGTGTAAAGATTATTCTAATATGAATGTGAACAAATGACCTCAACTCTGTATCTTCATTCCAATATGAATTTTGATAAATAACCTTTGTTTCACAATCTGTGAAGACAAATGTGATTGAGATTCTCAATCTGAAGTTACTAATATCTATGTTGTTTTGAAAGATATGAATGAAGGGAAAGAACAATTTACTATACACAGAAGCATAATACAAACCAAAGGATTGATCAATCACATATGAATAAATCCACATATTTTAAACTATATAAGCAAGAACAAATACCTTCAGAACTATATGTGGCAAATGCAGAACTATATGTGGCAAATGCTTCTACTAAATATACTCTCTCATCATTGCACGGTTTTTAGTTTTACAATTGTAGATGGTCTTACAATTAATGGCCACTATTCTACAGCGGCTGTCACACATCATAAAATGCAGTCTCATAGCAGTTACTGCAGTGTACACACTAAGATCTGTATTTCATCTCCTCTTAAGAAAAGGTTCTTTAAAATTGGCACATAACATGGTAAAATTACAATTACAAAACCAACTATTTAAGTTGAGCTGAGTTAAGAACCAACATCACTGCACTCAGGACATTCCCATACATGCTCCGTCCCCTCATTCAACAGCCAGCGAAGAGTCATACTACTAATCGTTCCTACCACTATCTGATTAAAAGTTCTCCTGGTCTTCCAGTTTTGAGATTCTTCCAGAACCCCTGCAATCTCATTCTTTCCACATATGGAGCCTCAATCTGTTCCTTCACCTTCTCCACCTAGTCCCACAGGTGCACGACCACCTCCCCCTTGTCCATAGGCAATCTACCACCATGAGGTGCATTCCCTGCTAGCCTATCCATCACCCCCACACGGCCAGGGCAAAATTTAGTTAATATAGTTAAAAGCCTAACAAGATAGATCATTAGAACATGTTCTAAAACACAACGCTAGCATTTAACATTTATGACACTCGCCTTCTTCTCTTCTGATAGCTCATTCCAATGACTGGCAAACACTGTCATTTTCTTGGTACCTTTAATGTCCGGAAACTTCTTGGATCTTTTCATCACAAATAGACTGAAGGCTGTTGGAGGCTTCTTGGGCATGTCTGGATACTTTACATGCGGATACACAAAGGAGAAAATCACTTTCATTAGACTATAACATGTAGCATTTTCTTTATAACTTGTTGTGTTTGCTGTGTTCACTTTTGTCATGTGTGTTTAACTTTTGTAATGTGTTGAGGAAGAGATAGACCACGGAGTACACTTATAAAGTAAGCGTGTACAGATGTGTCAACAGACATATACTCGATCAGTGCAGCACAAGACAGATAACTGAGGGATGGAATTATCAGGAAGGTTCATAACCAGCCTATGGGTCAAATAGTTGATGATGATGCTTAATTTAAAATGTGCACAATTAAATTAACATTGGAAGCACTCAGTTTTAGTACTTGTGGCAACTGTTTTGGTGTAATGGATAGAATAGGATTCTACAATAACAATATTGCTGCTGCTGCTTCTTTCATTTGTTTGAAATCTATTGTCTATATTTGCAGTGTTGTCTCTTGTATAAATGTTACTGCGTTTTTTTGTTTGTATACTCAGTGGTCCATAAAATTCCGCTATAGTTTCTCTTAGACAGAATGTTTGCCTAGATATGTTGTACGCAGGGCAGTCTTGAATATGTGATCTGCTGTCTACACTGGCAGTCCGCATGTGCACATGGCTGATTCACCAATGGCAATAGTGCTGATGAACATGGGTTTGATGCCAGCCTCCACTCGCTATGGGAGGGAGAGACCACGCATTCAGATCTGAAAAAGGCGATGGTCCTAATCCTTGAAATACCCCCAGCAGATTCCTACTACTGGACTTGTCTTACTGGCAACAGCCATGAAGTGCTTCAGTGCTCTTCTGCATCCCATAATGTTGGGAAGTTTTTGTCAGGCTATGTGGAAGCTACTGATATATGTCAAAAACAAAATAAAACACAAAAGGCACACTGGGCAAGCCAACACTGCTCACCAACTCTACATATGTGAGGGTGTGCATGAATGAAGGGTTTTGTGGAAACAACCTGGGGCTTTTAATGATGTTTGGCAGTCCGGCTTCTTCTTCTGCCTCTCACCTCCAATGAAGCACAAGTCTTCAACCAACTCCCAATCCATCTGTAGACTTGCTCATGACCGGTTGGATTTTACAGCTAAAATTGTATGCATAATGAGGTGGCCAGTCTTATGTTAACTCTCTTCAGTCGCCTCTTGAGTCAATTATGGTAGGCGACTCATTGGACAAATGGCACTAATACTAAAGAACGAACATGTATCAATAGTTAACTAAGAAAGCACTCTACAACACAATCTTCCTACCAACTAAGCTATCAACACCAAACCTGAACACTGACAGAAAAAGAGAAAAGAAAAAAATCACAACAGAAATGAGATTCCTGAGAAGAATACTATATGTATCAAGAAGAGATAAGATCATAAATGAAAAAAATCAGGACTAAAGTGGTGGTTATAGCAGCACTAGATTTTATTAGAAGACAAGTCAAATGGTTTGGCCATACAACTAGGTCACCAACTAACAGTATACCACAACAAGCAATGATGTACAGACCAAATAGAAGCAGAGGAAGAGGCCGACCACTTAAACGATGGATAGAGGGAATAACAGAGTCTATGGACATCTTGATACATGAAGCCCATAAGCTGGCACTCTCCCGCTGTTTATACTTCACCTCGACACCGCAAGGTACAAGAGGAACAAGATGAGAGAGAGAGAGAGAGAGAGAGAGAGAGAGAGAGAGAGAGAGAGAGAGAGAGAGAGAGAGAGAGAGAGAGAGAGAGAGAGAGAGAGAGAGAGAGAGAGAGAGAGAGAGAGAGATTGTTACTATTCTTTGCTTTCCCTTCCCTGCACTGGTACCACAAGGAGGAGTCAGGCTGTGATATTTTGATATCCTATGCTGTATATGTAGTAACAAAGTTGTATGACTGTCATATCTCCTGTGAGTCTCTGCATTAATGTCAAACCTGGGATAAGATAGAACCTAATCAAGGTCAGCATGGCCGAATTGATAAGACGCTTAAAATCTGAAACATCCACTGTGCTTCTTCTTTCGTTCGCTTGAAATGTCTATATCTGCAATGTCGTCTCTTGCATGAATTGAACTGTTTTTTTCAGTTCACACAGTGGTCCATAGAGTTTATCTTCCACTGTCGTCTCTCTAGGCCAGGTTTGCCTAGATATGTTATATTTTGGGCAGTCTTGGAGTATGTGCTCTGCTGTCTGCGACGCCAATCCACATGTGCACATGGCTGTTTCACCCATCTTGAATTTTGTATACATGTGGTTGCGTAATCTATTGTGTCCTGTTCTGAGGCGCAGAATAATGACTTGTTCTGGTCTGTCCATAACGTGGTAGTCATCTTGAGGAGGTTTTGGTGGCTTTCTGACTGATTTGATCATTCTTTTCTTTTGGTGGTATGTAACGGGCACATCAGGCTGTTCTTCTTTGGCTCCTTCCTTAGCCAATTGATCAGCTCTGTCGTTTCCGGGTACTCCACAGTGGGATGGTATCCACTGTATGGTGACTTTATGCTGACTGCTAAGTTCAGAAAGCAGTGTCCTTAGTACTGGCAATTTCCCAGAGAGGAGCGCCTCGAGTACTGATTTTGCATCTGTCAGTAGCACCACAGGTTGTGTACCATTGCTGTTATTTAGTAATTTCTCTGTTGCTATCTTGATTGCCTCAATTTCGGCATCATAGTTATGGCAGTACTTTCCTGTCGGTACTCTGGCTGTGTCCCTAGTATTATTTGAGTATTTTATGTACACTCCCGCTCCTCCATTTCGAACAGCATTTTGTGCCGACCCATCTGTGTAGACTCGGATCCAGAGGTCCTGTGGGTATTCTTCATCAAGGAAGCTGAGAGTGGCTGTTCTGCGCTGCACACTGTTCTGTTCTTCCTTGTCAAATATTCCTCTCACTTTTGTCTGGATTTGTAACGATAGTCTATGCTCATCTTTCCATGGAGTTCGCTCTGGAATAGTTGTTAGGGGGATCCCAACTGTGGGCAGATCAGTGGTTTCTCTGCAGAGTCGTTTGGCCTGGTGGATAAAACTACTTCTTTTCAACCGCCCCATAGCTAGATTTTCAAATCTGTTCTTCATAGGGTGGCCTGGCAAGCTGAGGAACTTTTCTGCTTGTATTAGCGTTTTCGTATCTCTGCGCTCACTCAGTGCCTGTGTCCTCCCCATCTTCTCCATTTCCACTATAGGGGTTGATCTCATCCCTCCTGTGGTGACTCTAAGTGCTTGATTTTGCACCTTGTCAAGCTCTTGTAGTGTGGTTTTTGATGCTGAACACCACGCAGTTGACCCATATTCCAGGTGTGGTCGTATGCTCTGTTGGTAAACTTTGCTAAGTATTTTCCCACTGGCTCCCCATGTGGTTCCACTTAGCTTTCTCAGAATGGCTATTTTCCTTCTGGCTTTTGCTACTGATTTGTTGATGTGCTTTCTCCATGTCAGCCTGCCATCAAATGTTACTCCAAGGTATGTTGGTTCTTTATCATCTCTTAGGGGTGTTCCATTTATCTGGATGATCCCTGCCTTTTGTTTCGGAGAGAGGGTAAATAGGGTGGTGCTGCACTTGTCAGTGTTTATGCTGACACACCATCTATTTGCCCATGCAGCAAATGTATCTACAGCTCTTTGTAGCAATCTGGTGGCCACTGATGCATATTCATTTGTGCTCCATAGAACCAGGTCATCGGCGTACATTGCCGCTTTAATTCCATGCGGTAGGTGAGCAACAAGATCATTGATGAAGATTAGAAAAAGTGTGGGGGACAAGACTCCGCCCTGGGGAACACCGTGACGCAGTAGTACTTTCTTGCTCTTGAGTCCGTCTATCTGTACTCGGGCTCTTCTGCTGTGCAAGTATGCTTTCACCCATTTGTACATTCTTCCATTGACTTTGCAGTTTCTCAGTTTCTTTATCAGACCTTCCTTCCAGACTTTGTCAAAAGCTTTCTTCAGATCTATCCATGCCGCAAGCACCAGCTTCTTCTCTTGGAATGCATCCTCAATTTCTTGAGAGAGGTAGGTTGTCTGATCTTCCGTAGAGTAGCACTGCCTAAAGCCAGCCTGCTGTGGCACAAGGATGTTTTTACTTTCAATGTACCACTGCAGTCTGTGATTGATGATGCGCTCCAGTGTTTTGCAGAGACAGCTGGTGAGGCTAATTGGTCTGTAGCTAGAGGCAATGGAACCATCTTTCCCTGATTTTAGGAGGGGTATCATGATTGCTTCTCTCCAGGCTTATGGAACACTGCCTAAGGTCCAGCTGTTATTGAAGATCTGCAACAGCTTTGTTTTGGCCTCTGTTCCTAGGTTCCTGATCATTTCATTGGAGATACCATCAGCTCCTGGTGACTTTCTCATTTTCAGTTTTGATATGGCTAGCTCCAGTTCGCTGATTGTGATGGGTGCCTCCAGAACCTCATGTACTATTTCCTTCTGTCCTGTATGTTGTCTTTTCTCTCGAATCTCTTGTTTCTCTGGACTAATTTTGATATTGTTATCTTGTGCGAATGAGTCAGCAAAATGGTCAGCTGCTTGCTTTCTTGTTAAGATTTTTCCATCTTTATGTAGCGCAATTTTTGAGTTTCTCCCTGTGCCCTCGTCATTAAGCTGTTTTATTAGCTTCCACAATTTCCTTGTGTCTCTTTCAAAGTTCAGACTCCGTTTTCTCCTGCCAGCTTTTCCGTCTAGCCTGCAGCTTGGCCCTTTGAAATTTGGCTTTTGCATGCTGGAATTTATTGTGGTGCTCTTGGCTGGGTGTGGCCTCTGCTTGCTTTCTACACACTTTCCACATCATTATGCAACTGTTCCCGTTCACTACTCCAGTAGGGTTTATATTGTTTACTTATTGGCTCCTCTTGGTACTGTTTCTCGCGCTGCCTGTAGCATGCATTTCCCAAACTCTTCAACTACGTTATTTATGTCTTTCTCAGTGTTCAGGTTTCTAACCAGTATGCTGGTGCAATGCTTGTACATTGCCCAGTCTGCTTTATTGTAGTTCCACCTCGAGAGGGTGCTGCTTTCATTTACAAGCTCATTTTCTACGGTTAGAAAGACTGGCCGATGGTCACTGCCACCAAGTTGTTTCCCAACAATTTGTGTAATGTTCCACTCCAGGTCTGGTGAATGAAAAGCCAGGTCAGGTGTAGTTGTAGAGTGCCATGATCTCGAGTAGAAAGTATGTGGGTCGGACGGCTTGTTAATCAAGATGAATCTATTCTCATCCTGCCAGTCTTCCAGTCTCTCTCCTCTCTGGTCCATGTGATCATAGCCCCAACTCTGCGAGTGGCTGTTGAAATCGCCACACACAATCATTTTTTCTGTTAATGGTAGTGTGTCCAGTGCCTGTGGGCGGTCACTTGGACAGTAGTAGTTGATCAGATGTAGGTCTGTATTACCTGTCTTAAGTTTAAGTGTCTGATACTCAGCCCCTTCCATGTAGACTTTGATTTGGGAAGCCATGATGTTATTTTTTACAAGGGTCAGTATCCAACCTTTTCGCCTGTCTTTTCGGTCAGATCGGTAACATTGGTAGCCTCTGATTTTGAAGGCTATATTTTCATTGAGGTGAGTTTCTTGCAAGCAACATATGCTTACTTTTTCTTGGTCCAAGATTTTTTCTAATTCTATTTTTTTGTTGCTGACTCCCTCCGCATTCCAATGCATTATTTTAAGTCTTCATTTAGTATGGCCAGTCGTCCTATTCTCATGTCCCCTGGCTCCACAGGACATCTGAGAAGGACCTCTAGTAGTTGGGGTTGGACCCTTTCGAGACATAGGGCCCGGCACTGCACCTGCCTGGGGGTCCAAAGCAGGGCGAGCACCATAACAATTAGCAGTAGTCGATATATTCCATTTTGCGTAATTGCGTGGCATCCTGATTTCTGTGGTGCGCCTCTTGGCTGGTTGCCTCTGTCTTCAGCACCTTTCTTTGCTAGAGCAGACTGTGGTCTCACTCGAGTGTAGATGTGTACACGCGCACACACCTGTCTGCGCATGCATGTACGTGCATACACATCTAGAGCATACTGGTTATTTTCCGGCGCCAGAGACTCGCCATCGCCCCTTCTCCTGTTAGTAGAAACAGTTCCGCCACGTGAAGGCCAGGAGTTGGACTTTTGCTGCAGAGGTTATGTATTCACGAGCCATTGGGGTATTTAAGCAATGTTGGGCGCTCACCCCAACACCGCGCCTAGGCTACATACAGCAACATTTGGAACCCATCCACTGTGCTGATGCCGAGGTAGCGGGTTCAACCACAACAGTCGGACTAAAATGTTGACTAAAAATGTAAGTTACAATTACCTCAGAAGTCGGAGTGGGTTTGCCTGATAGCGAGGGACACTGGAAATATGGAAAGCTAATCCATGCACAAAAATCTGTCCAGTGCACTAGAAATAGCAGCAGGTGTATGGACTACATTTGAGTACAAAACGGGAGACATTTGAGTACAAAACGGGAGAACGAAACAACAAATAGAACCGAACATAAAGTACAAAGCAACCCCTACAATTCAATCATATAGCATTGCTTTTGTCAGTAACAAATCATTTACATTTACAAAATTCACATAACGTTTAATTTAGCCTGTGCAGTATTTAATTTAGACGTCACATTAAACAGTTCTACTATCTGCTTGGTCATGCCTGACGTATTTTAAATATGACAAAAAGATTGTAATCTGTAGTAACGAGCTGTGATCTAGTGGATGGCTGAACACTTCAAGCTTCTAGGGTAGTATCTGACATGGAAGTATTTGCTTAACCTTCAGTTAAAATATTAGTCAAAAAGCAGCTTCACAAATTGCTAATAATCAATATATAGTGCATACCTCATCTGATAGTTTCCCTGGCTCATCTACTAACACAAGAGCATCAGCGACGACTTCCGGCAATGTTCTGTACCTTCTCACCTGAGTACAAATATTTGATACAAGCATGAGTGTGACAAGTCACAAGGAATTATATAAAATGATGTATACAATGGATCTTGTCAGTGAAAAACATAGTCTCATCAACTTGAACAAGTTTGTGGGTGGCGAGTGTGTTTTGGTTGGGGGAACAGGTGAGGGCAGTGTGTGTGGGTGGGGGATGTGTAGGTTGGTGGGGTATGTATGTGTCCCTGGGTGTGTGTGTGGGTAGGTGGAGTTGTGTGTATGGGTGGGGTGATGTATGGGTAGGTGGGAGATGGGCCTCATAACATGGTAATTTGTCTTGATTATGTTTACAACATTCATTTCACAATGTTTATCTTTCTTCCTATGTAAATGTATAATGCTCTTGATGAACGAAAGACGAGTGATTGGAAGGGCTGAATGTAAGACGGGCCTGCGAGCCCAATTTGTTACCCTTTTAAAATAAAGTTGATTTGATCTGATTTAATTTGAACAATTCAGAGGTAAATGTAATATCAAAGATGAGGATCATGTTCATTTGGACAACTTAAGTAAATAGTATTAATTGGGGAAAATAGAGAAATTGTAGTTAGGTACCTGGATAATGTGAAATGGGCGATGCATATAAGAAATTTAAAAAAAAAACGATTTAGTTGAGTCAAACGCTGATATCACAGCACTCAGGGATTTCCCATACATGCTCCTCCTCATCTTCAAAAGTCATCACAGAGTCCCAATACTAATGCTACCAGCTGCTGTTTGATGTGTCGTCTCTCACCTTTCTTTGGAGTACTGAATATCAGCCAGATCCTCTGGTCACTCTTCTATCTTATGATTTATCTGTTCTTCTACCCCTGGATTACCACATGGATCAGCAATCTTGTGTGTGCTTTTCAATGTTTACACAAGCAAGATTGCAAGCATTGAAGCACCAGGGATTGGAAGGATATGGACATTTGCAGATGATGTCCTGTCATACAGGCAGGGGAGAGAACTAATGCAAATAGCACAAGAGTTGCAAGTGACAGTGAACGAAGTGATTGACTGGTGTGCAGTGGTCGCTTGTGTTATGGTGCTCTCTGGACAATAGTATTGTTAAAGCTGACATTCCAGGTCTCATAATAAATGGCGGAAATGTTTACAGAGAAGAGAGTAGACAGATAACTGGAAACCACTTTCAACAGAAGCCTGTCATTCAAGGATCACGTGAAAGGACCTGAAGGATTGTGATTGCTCAGTGTAAAAAAAGTCAGCTGGTGAAACTAGAGTGCATACAGAATGAAGCTATGCAGGTGATCCTAGGCTGCACAAGTAACATGGAGGTAGTGTGTATGTGATACATCATAGCTTTACTAATGATTGCAGACTCAAGGCGCTGCATGCTAAATCATATCTATGAGTGGCTGCAGACAAGGAAGGATGAAGCCCTGGACACACTACAGGCTTATAAGAAGAAAATCATGGATTACTCATGCATGTGGATACAATCAGAGAAGTATGCATGCTTAAGAACATGGGAGAAAAGTCAGATCTGTGCAAAGATCATAATTACATTGGATCAGGAGTGCAGAGATTGGCCGGCAGGCTGCTGTGAATGGGAGGTGCAACTACTGATCCACAACAATTCAGGCACAGGTGATGTAATTATCTATATGGATGGCTCTGTGCTAAGAGGAAAAAGAAGTACTCAGGATTTCATAGCAAAAGTTAACAGATGTGCTTAGTGCAGGAGAGCCTGGCATATGAAACCATGACATCTAGTCTAAGGACAGAGGTGGAGGCATTCTAAACAGCACACACATGTCATGACTGTAATGGACTCACAAATATGCAAGAAAGGTGAAGACAGTCATGCTTTGCACAGAGTGGCATGCTTCAATACAAACATCAAAGCTAGGGATGGGCAAACCTGTTATTAAAATAAAACCTACCCATGGGTAGATAGAGCCTGTTACCTTGGATGGAATATCTAGGAAACAAACCTTATACTAACGCATGCATTAGTAGGATTGAAGCACTCCCATTGGTGGCGCATCGAAAAAGAAGAAACTCCCATCTGAACACATCAGGCATACAGTTAACAGTATGGGGTATGCCATTGTGTGGCAGGATGACATCCTGTTGCTGGTCACCTGTTATCTCTGACCTACTGCCATCAAGGTGCTCACAACAGATCCACACCTGCTTCTGTGACATGACATAGGTCTATAGATCCCAACAAGCTGATGAATTACACTAGGTGTTGTGCCCTTAACTCACAGAACCTAACACACACACCTATTTGATCAACTCTCTGGTGAACAGGTTATGGGCACAATTTGTAATACGCATTTGAAACACAGCAGAGGATGATTTTGCAGCAGACCGGTTTGAGTGCTGGTCATTCAGAAAACAATCTCAAACTACTGAATGTAAACTTGCCAAGAAATCAGTCAGAAAATCCTGAGGTTGACTGTGACGTCTTGTAAAGGATATGCAACTTAAAAGTCACTCCACTTTGAAACACTTGTTAATAGCATTTCAACACTCTTTTGGGAAGGAAAAAGTGCTCAAAGCTGTCTATCCTCCCAGAATGTAACAATCCTATAATAAACCCTACTCTTTTTCTCCCCTTTATCCACCATTGGAGCAAATGCTCTCAACCAACTCAAGGGAGATATCCTATCTTTTGCTATCACTTGCAGATCCCTCCATGTCCTTCCCATATTATTTCTGTCTGTCTCTTATTTCTCCATCTGTGGCTCAGGAGCAGTGAATGCAGTTTCATATCCTGACATACGAGTTTGAAATCAGTCGCTGTCAATTCGCTCTTTGAATTAATTTATACAATTATGAGCGTCTACCATTCTGAAAGAAATGGCAAACCATTAAATGAAAAATCGTCTAGAAAATAACAAACAGCCAATAATTTCTGGGGTTGATTGCAACACCCGGGAAACGACTTGCAACTAACTCAACACCCCAATAGCTATCTTTCTATCCCTTTCATACTGCCTCACATTCCTAGGACCATATCCAGAAGTAGAAAAAGCTAGTTTTAGGGGCCTGTACCTTTCTCTCACAAGCCAGCACATTTTAGTTTGCAAATACAAGCAAAGAAACGGACTGAAAATGTACACAGCAGGAAAAATTAGGACAAGAGCCCTGGATGGATTTTTCTGCCCCTGACCATATCATTTAAGTCTTTGGTTAAAGCTACCAGTCTTCATTCCTTTATTTAAATCCTGGTTCATACTAGATATAACACTCAGTATACTTACTTTGCCTATCAGCTTTTGATATGTGGCTTTACACTCTTCCGCTGACTTTCCATCCACTTTGATATTTTCCCATTTTAGGGATGACTCTGCAGCTTTGTGAGATTTCACATGGGTGCCTCCCATTTCTACAACAGCACGAAGTAGTTTCTTTTTGTCCTCCATACTCCATTGTGAAGTATCTGGAGAAAATAGTTTTTTAAAAACATTAACAAGACTAATTTTGTTTTTCTATAAAAAAAAATGACCAATGAGTTGTACATTTGTCATAATGGCACCATCCATCACCAAGGCATCATGCACTCAGCCAAAACTTCAGGTTCCTCCACCACTGGAGATTCCCTGGTTTGCTACCATCTTGTCCATGATCAACAGGCTACTTGTATGTGTGTGTTAAACACTCATATAACATAACTCATATAATGATGTCAGCATTATTTCATTTAGTTTTGTCTTATACAATTATAGAAAACACCATAAAATCATAGACACATAAAAATAGTCTCACAAAATAACATGCTTCATATAATACCCTTTAATCAGTGCCGTCGTCAAGTAAAATTGAATAATATCTTAATAATGAAGATACAAACAGGTTGCACAATTTATTGCCTTATTTCTGGAATATTTTGCTGCATCTCAGTAGGTGCATATCATAGAAGTCAACACAAAACAATAAATCCTTCAAGCTGAAATATACAAACATATGATATTGCTCCCAGGGTAATTTAAACTGCCCACCACAGGATCTTTCACCACAATTTTAGTGTGGATAAAACAGAAGTTGCTTTGTAACTTTGTATCTAATAACTGGAGTTGCTTCACAAATTGTTTGGCCAAGCACTATTATAAGTTAGTCTTGTAAACGTTACATTATGATATCTCTTAGAAAAGTTAGAATAATTATTAAGAGACTGATAGTTCATTTTTCATTTGGGGTTGACCCGATATCCGCCGAAATTGCTTCTATTTCACTCAATCATTCATGTGCCACGCCGGAAAGCGTGGGCGGTCATGACTCGCCATTTCACTCGATCACCAGAGTCGTGGATCAGCTCAGAGTTCCTGTCTCGGCGATGCCATGCGGCAGAGCGATCCAGGTATTTACTTGTCGTGTTCTCCTTGGTCTGTTCCCTTCGATTTTGCCAGTTGTCACCAAGTTCTCCAATTCATTTCTTCTCATAACATGTCAAAAAATTTTTTGTCTACGTCTAATTTCTCCAATCAATTTACGATTTTCATTTGTCCATGGTATTCTTTGTACTCTCCTCAGAAACCACATTTCTGCAGCCATCAGATATTTTTCAGCTTGACTGCTCATTGTCCAAGTTTCACATCCATACAAAAGAACAGGCTCTATGTAGCACCTCAACACTCAATTTCACTACCTACACCAAATCTACTTTATCAATTTTAATTTGAATGTAGGTGTCAGTTTACCTACAGTGGCACAACAGAATGGATAACTCAATAACAGACAGAAAGAACACATCCAAAACTGGATAGTAGACAATAATAAAGATTCTGAACTTAATTTTTTAGTTATTAGGCATTTATGCCCAAACAACATCTAGGCTTGGAATAGATGAGTGAGGTACCCCTAGATTGCATTTTTCAAGAACTATGCATTAGATGGAACTATCCAAACATGCATGTTCATGTCAGTAAATATCAGTCCAGTGCACTCTCCAGTAGTGTCAGAGACTTCATTTATTTGCAACTTGGTTGCGAATAGACACTTCGAAAAGAAAATTAGAAAGTATTTTTTTTATCAAAAATGTTAAAACAATCATAATGTAGCAAGTCCTATCACGATTATAAATTTTAGATTTTACTAATGGGACGACCACAGTAGATAGGCCTTGAAATTCAAAATCTAATGGTACCACAATGGTGCATGTATGTCACTTATAAGTGAAGATATTCACAATTTTGTGAAGATGAGACGAGTTGCGATTTCTCATTCTGTTCACCCGTAATGAGAGCTCTCCAATGTGTCCATTACCTCCTCGAACGGGTCTGCATTGTGTGTGTGCGTGTAAGATGGTCTCAAACGGTCATATGAAAACTGGCTTCAAAAATATGTTCCGTCATGTTAAATGATTATAGAAAAGTACAAGTATACAAATAATTTATTAATAATCTTTAAACTTGTGTTCTCTTTAACTTTAGTAGGTCAAATCGCATGTTTTGTGTGTTGAAAAGTGTAGCGCAATGACCTGTGGATTTCCAATTCACAAAGTCACATCTTCGCTGAAAATCTGTTTTTCAACCACAATTCGAGCAAGTTTAGCGATGAAACTATGCTGATTCGGGGGCAATATTTTATATGGTAATTAAAATTCACATTAAACAAAGACATCTATTGGATCCATCGATTCCGATACGCGATCATCCCGCTGGCCTCTGGGATGCGCTCCCGACAGTCGGCAGCTTGCACAGATCCATAGAACACACTTTAATCACAAACTTCCAGTTTCTTAGTTCTATATAATATTTTATTTCGTAATGTTTAATAGTTTCTATTATATCACCTAATAATTTTGTGAAAAATAATTTAAAAAAAAAAAAGGCCCAGCCGGGAAGAGAACCCCGGCCTCCCGAGTGACAGGCGGATTGCTTAAGACTTACGCTAATGAGTACATAATGTTTGTGTTCTGCTAAGAAATTTATATAGTAAAGCCGCCGTTTTGGGTTACATGATCGTAATATTTTCGCCTGTTTTTTAACCACAATTAAAGCAAGTTTAGCGATGAAACTTTCCAACGCCTGTAAAATTGAAAACAGAATTCGAAGATCCATCTACAATTTATGGTTTTCTATTGAAAGCGCCAGAAAAACATTATTTACGGTTCAGTTTGCCGTTTTCATTTTTCCTTGCGCGCGAGGTTGGTCTCAACCAACACGTGTCATAGACGGATTATGAAAACTGACTTCAAAAATATGTTCCGTCATGTTAAATGATTAAAAGATTGTACAAGTATACAAATAAATTATTATTAATCTTTAAACTTGTGTTCTCTTTAACTTTAGTAGATCAGATTGTACGTTTTGAGTGTTTTAAAGTGAAAGTGTAAAATGCCATAGCGATCGATACGCGCATGCGCAGTCGCCATGGCTCATGCCATGCGTTTCCCCATTCATAAAAACACGCTTCGCCAAAAATGTTGTTTATCATCCACAATGTAAAGCATATCAGCAATGAAACTTTCCAGATATATTTAAAATTGTAGACAAAGTTCTAAAATACATCTATAATTGACAATGTTCTTTGAACAGCGCCAGAATGGTGTTACAAAGTGTACATGCCAGTCGGATCTATATGCACAAAGAACGAAAACACACCTTCGCAGAAACTGTTGTTTTTATCCACAATTTAAGAAAAGTCGGCGATGAAACTTTCCAGATGTATTTAAAATTGTATGCAGAATTAAAAAATATATCTATAATTGGTGATATTCTATGAACAGCCCCTAAAAAAAATTAATTACGGTAAGCATAAAATATATCTTTATTTATATAAAAGGTCATGATGATTTCAACCAATCGCCGTGCACGGAATATTAAGCCAACCATTCCTGGAAAGCCCAGGATGACGTGTTATTGTCACGTGAGATTTGAATGAATGAATGACGTCGAAAGAATGCATGGTAAATTAGACAGCGATTTCCGGGACGATATTTTCAATGGCGATCTGACTCCGTACATGAATTTTGTTTTTACTTCGGGTAATGGCACGATGGGACACGCTACATAATGTAATGAAATTCTGTAAAATTCAACAAAATAACTTTTTAAAAGAGAAGTAAAAATTGTTATTTCTAAATACCCTAGAAGGCTGCATAATATTAGTTGCCGGACCACATGCGGCCCGCAGGCCGTAGTTTGTCCACCACTGATGTAGAGAATTAAATATTAGCTACTGCTGGATTTCATTTTGTCAGCTTTATGCTGCAAATTGTGTTCATTATAGTTGCAGGAACAAAGAAATTCACATTACAATTACAATACCTAGAAACGTGCCATATGGATTTCATTGAAAACGAAACCCCGTAAATGAGTAAGCCGTTTAAAACGGTTTTAAACGGATGCCACGCCGCGCTCCGAGAGTGTGACTGCTGATGTTTCGGATTATCATTTCGCCAGCAATAGTCAAACACTGTATCTAACAAATCATTTATTGTCATTTCCAACATTGAATCTATAATCTACTTACCCCCAGAAGTTGGTGTGCTTCTTCTTCTTTTTTCGACCGCCGTTGGCGTGCTCATTCTCAGGTGCTGTAAACTGTAAATCCAACTTTCAAATGAATAGCTAAAAGCAAAGGGGGCTAACTACAGACAAGCGACTGCCGCCGGAAGTATGCAGATTTCTACCACAACATAGGCCTAATTGCGAACATTATGTAACTGAACGCAAATTATTCCTCCCCACGACGCTTGACGGCAGAAGTGGAAGATGATGATGATGATGTAACTGATGCCAACATAAGACTACATTTAGAGATTGTTATGACACAGATACGTGGTGATATTAGTTCTAACCACACAATGAGACGGTGGTCAAAATAAATTTAAAATTAAAACACGTGTAAGCCATAACAAACGAAGACATAGACAGCTTGTTGCACAATTGTTGCTTGGCGTATTTCGTTGCATCTCCTCATGTGCATTCTGCGGAGTATAGATGAATCCTTTTCTAATTGAGATACATGACTCTGTCATTTCATCCAGAACAGGATTCATCTTTTCACTTCATATATATATATATACACACACACACATATATATATATATATAGTATGTACCTGGCGACATTCAGCGAAGTGTATGTCAGATAACACATTGCGCAACTTATTGTTTTTTGACAGCTTGTTTAGAACTAGGGTTAGAATTAAACTGTAAGAAGACACAGATTATGGTCGTCACTAGGAAGACCGAAATACCACAATGTAGTAATATACAGGTAGATGGGAATATTTTTAAACAAAGTGAATCGATACAATTATCTCGGAATACTCATAACATCATATGGGAGATGCCTTGAAGAGATTAGATTAAGAATCGCCATGGCGAAGGTAGCTTTATGCAAGATTTAAAAAAAAAAAAAACTGACCCAAAAAAAGATGTCAAGTGCTACGCGAAAAAGAGTGTTGCGGTGCAACGTGGAGCCTGTACTTTTTGTATGGATGTGAAGCGTGGACAATGAGCAGTCAAGCTGAAAAACATCAGATGGCTGTGGAAATGTGGTTTCTGAGAATGCAAAGAATAGGCTACCATGGACAGACAGAAAAACCAATGATCAAGTCCTACAAGAAACACATAAAAATCATAAACTGATTAGAAAAATTAGCTGTAAAACAAGGGGAATACAGAGAAGTAAATACCTGGATGGCTTGGCCACGTGACATGGTCGAGACAAGAACACTGAATTGGCGAATCATGACAGCCCACGCTTATCGGCATTGCACATGATGCAGATGGATGGCTGTTTAAATTCACAATTGAATTCCATTATTGCAATAACTTAACATAAATAGCGTATATGGAGAAATCTGACTTGATTGAATTGTAGGAACATCTTCATGGCAATGTGAAAGTTTGAATTGCAGCCTCAATCTCCTTCTTCTTGTGATGTGAGTGGTTGATGGATGAGTACGCGAGTGGGTGGATGTGTGTGAGAGATGAGTGTATGGGTGGGGGGGGGGGGAGTGTAATTGTGAGAAGATGTTTGTGAGCGGCGGATGTGTGGGTGGTGGGGTGTGTGTGGGTGGGAGGTGTGTGTGTTTTGGTTTTTATGGGTGGGGGATATGTGTGGGCAGGTAGGGAGATGTGTTTATGGGTGGGGATGTGTGAATAGGTGGGGGATGTGTAGTTGAGAGATGGCGAATATTGGGTGGGTGAGTGGGTGTAGGCTGGCTGATGTGTGTGTGGGTGGGTGGGGAAAATTGTGAGAGTGCGGGATATGTGTGTGGCTAGGTGTGGGATATGTGGGTTGGCGGGGGTATGTGTGTGTGGTGTCTTCTTCTTCTTCTTCTTCTTCTTCTTCTTCTTCTTCTTCTTCTTCTTCTACTACTTCTCTTCCTCCTCCTCCTCCTCCTCCTCCTTCTTCTTCTTCTTGGTGTGTGAGGATATGTATGTGGGTGGGGAAATGTGTGTGGGTGGGGAAATGTGTGTTGGTGGAGAAATGTGTGTGGGTGGGGAAATGTGTGTGGGTGGGGGATCAGTGGGTGATGGCGGCATGTGTGTTTGCCTGGGTCTGTGTGAGTGCGTGGAGGTATGTGTGGGTGGGTGGGGGGATGTTTGGTGGGTGGGGGATATGTTGGTGGCTGCGGGATGTGAGGGTGGATGGGGGATGTGTCTCACAACATTGCAATATGCACTGTTTATGTTTACAACTTTCATTTGACAATGTTTTTTTTAAAATTGTTTTCTCATGTGAATGTATCATGTTTAATATGCATTGTTTATGCTTACAAAATCCATTTGACAATGTTTTTTGCCCGTATGTTAATGTAACATGCACATTTGATGAATGAAAGATGAGTTATTGAAAGGGCCGAATGTAAGACGGGCCTGCGTGCCCAATTTGTTACCATTGTAAAATAAAGTTTGTTCGTTCGTTCGTTCGTTCTTCAGGACAAAGTAAAGGTCCATCAGGTCAGTGATACGATGCTGTGGCGAAGGTGTTGCGCGCGTGATTTGCAAGTGACTGCACCCTTATGTAATGATGCACGCCACTAATTACGGTCTTTTGCAGCAGTCTCCCAGGTGTCAAGATGAATTCCAAAAGCTTTCAATGAGATTTTCAGAGTGTCTTTGAAGCGTTTCCTCTGGCCGCCTTGGGAGCGTTTACCACAACGCAGCTCGCCGGAAAAAAAAAAAAAAAGTTTAGGGAGCCTGTGATCTGGCATACGAGTGAAGTTGCCAGCCCAACGAATTTGATTCTTCATTAGTATAGTGTGGACACTGGGCATGGACGCTCTTTCTAGAACTTCAGTGTCAGGGATCTTGTCTTGCCATTTAATCTTCAGTAGCTTCCTAAGGCATCGAGAAGTTTTCCGGAAGGTTGTTATGGGAGCGAGGTTCTGCAAAGGACATGCTACTGAATGAATGAATGAATGAGCTTCCTAGGGCAGACTGTGTGGAAGTGGTTTAATTTCCTAGCATGTCGCTGATAAACAGTCCAGGTTTCACATGCATAAAGCAGTGTGGATAAAACGGCTGCTGTGTAGGCTTTCAGCTTTGTTTGCAGGCTTATTCCATTTCTGTTCCATACATTCTTGTACAGTCTGCCAAAGTTTGAGAGATAGATCACCAGTCATGGATAAGGTCAAAGTTCTTGGTCCGATTATATCATATGGCCAAACCAGCACGTCCTCCTTCTTCCCTCCTCAAGTCGGCCTTGAGAAAGCAATGGCACTTTGCTGAATAAAAATTGTCTAGTAAATCATAGTAAATACTACGGTTGATTGCATCGACCTATAAAGGACATGCAACGAACTTTAACTGCATTAACACAATCGTCACGTTCACAGTGGATTCATAATGTGGTTCAGGTTTACTCGATCTCACTTGTTTATTACCTTTTCATGGGCCTCTATTGCCTCTTTCACCTCTTTCCACAATTTCGAAAGACATTGTTACGCTTTAAAGCAAAACGAAACAGCACATATCATCTCATTATCCCATCTTAATCCTCTCTAACCTTGCGATGTCGAAGTGGAGCATAATCAGCGGGAGAGTGTCCTGTTATGACCTTCATGTATCAAGATTCCCGTGGACTCTTTTATTCCCCATGTCCATCATTTATATGGTCGGCCTTTTCTTCTGGTTCATTTGGTCTATACATCATTGCATGTTGTGGTATGCTGTTAGTTGGTAGCCTAGTTATGTGGCTGAACAATTTCACTATCAACTGCAATGTTTTCTGTGGACTAGCCCGAGAGCGATGTGAATAACTCTTCGATAGTGATTAAGGATCGTCATAATCGCGGTTCATAATAGCCAGATCTCTGTGTCAGGTCTTAGACAGATGTGATTGAGCTACTGCATGACAGTAGGTGGTACTATCTACTTTCTGTTAGCGCCGACACCCCACATTGTGCCAACGGCTTCGGGTGGATGAGCGCAATTGGGAGGGCACAAGCCTTATCCTGGTACGAGAAAATGAAACCTAAAGACAAAATGTTATGACTGGGCAGACCAGGCCCTAAGCCTTGGTTGGCAGCTGGTCTAAGATCGAAGCTCCGACAGGCAGACAGAGCATTGACTTGCTGATCCGTCAGCTTCTGCTGCTTGTCTTGTTCCAGATGTGTTGTTGTTACCTTTCCTCTGGAGTGAACTAGGCAGGCCGAGAGAGGGATCATATTGCATGGGCAACACATAGTCTATATATTTTAGCCCAGGCTTTGTGCTATGGGAAGGTATAATTCCATCCCTAGTCTTAATAGGTCTCGGAATCAAAGCAAGAGGCAGCAGTTACGGGTTATAAGTCCTTGTCAATTAGCGTTTTAGAGATTGAAGGCCAAGATCAAAATTAGGAAAGAACTGATCAGAGAGTTGCTGTTTGGCAGTGTTTGCAGATGATGATGCACTTACGACTTACGAAGAATCACATCATCTACTATCTGCATTCTCCAATGCTTGTTCTGAATTTGGTTTAACAATTAGCACACAGAAGACACAGATTATGTCACAGGCTGCACATGTTATAGTATCAATCTTTATTGACGACGCCGAACTGGAGATAGTAGACCATTTTAGATATCTAGGATCGGAGGTAAATAGCACATTATCTTTATATCAGGAAATCAACATCAGGATTGACAAGGCAGCAACAACAGTGAACAGGTTAACAAAAAGAGTCTGGGAGAACAGAAAGCTTACTGCTAAAATAAATGTCCTTGTCTATCAAGTCTGTGTCCTCAGTATTCTTCTTTATGGCAGCGAAACCTGGTCAATTTATTCACGCCAAGAGAAACATTTAAACAGCTTTCATTTGCGGTGTCTGCGAAGAGTACTTATTAAGTTGCAAGACAAAATCTCAAATACTGAAGTATTGGAAAGATCAGGTTGCGTGACGGTATATTCCATGCTCAGTCTTCGTAGACTTAGATGGATAGGATGCGTTCGGCGGATAGATGATGGTAGAATGCCAAAGAAGGACATCTTTTTTGGTGAATTATAGATGGGTAAGAGATCTCGGGGTCGGCCTCTTTGCGGTTCATAATGTGTGTAAGCGGGACATGACTGGTACAGGCATTGATAATGCACATTGTGAGCAAGTCGACGCCGAGATTGTTGCATGGAGGGCAGATATCAGAAATGGAATAATGACAAAGGAGTAAATGATTGCAGATAGGTCACGCACTGGGCGCGTGAGACGTAAGATGGTGCATGATGGTAAGAATGACCATGTGTTCATATGCATTCATTTGGACGAGGAACATTTACAGCGCGGGTTGGTCTGATCAGTCACATTCTCAGCCGCCATGAGTTGTAATTTGTTGTAATTATGCCTTTGTGAAGCACGATGTAACAAACAAGACGGCAAGGTGCCAATGAAATGAGTGAATGAATACCCGGATCTAATCCTTAACATTCCCATCAGAGTATATCAACTGATGGCACAATTTATGTGTTGATTAATTAAGTATCTTGTGTTCTGGACAAAATGTTAATGTCTGGCGGCACCATGCTTCACTCCGATCTCTCTCACTCTGGACAGGGAAGCAGATTACCGGGTTTCATTAAAGTCACATGTTTGTTCTGTGTCTCTCATGGTAAGGCGTTGATGATGTCCTACCTCGATCAACGTCACGTTCGCAACCCAAACGGCTCTCTCATTACCTTTCGGTACAGAGTGGACCGGTAGATAGATGAAAGTTAGCTAGGCTAATTGTGATGTGCTCAGTGTTTCGATAACAGTTCTTCAATAATTTATTGCTTATAACTCTACTGTTTATTAATGTCAAACACTTCTCAAGCGTGGACAACATCCAGATATTTACTTGAAGAAGCCAGCTTGAGTGCACCGTGAAGACAGAGGAAAGAGGGCATTAGAGACTAAGCACAGTCAACCCTCAGTCCAGAGATAGAACATGATAATGCTGATTATGATGACGATGATTTATGATTATGATGAGATAATAGTTAATGTTAATGGTTAGAATAGATGGCGAGACATCAGATTGGTTTGACATCAAGCAAGGAGTCCGTCAGGGATGTGTGCTGTCCCCCCCCCCCCCCCCATTTGTTTAACCTGTACGCCGAAAATATAATGAGAAATGTCAGAGATGATATAAACAGGGAGCTATATGATGCCCTAAATATCAGTGGTCACGACATACCCGAGATTCGTTATGCTGATGATACAGTATTGTTATCCACAACACAGAATGGTATAGAAAACCTAATTGCCTCAACCCATTTGAATAGTAAAAATTACAACTTATATCTTAACATAGCAAATACAAAGATAATTCATACAGATAAAACTACTATGGAGAAAGAAATATATGTTAATGAGGAAAAATTGGAGGTGGTGGAAAATTTCAAATATCTTGGGTCATTGATTACTAACAACGGTGACACAATGAAAGAAATTAAACGACGACTATCAATTGCTCTTCAAAGACTAAAACAGCTGAATAAATTATGGAGTGGAACGGGTAGAAATACAAACGTTTGATTTTTAAGAGCATGCATCTTTCCCATTGCAACAATGGTTTGACTTGACAAAATTAGTGTGGCTATTAAAGACGATAAAACAAAGAAAATTGAAATATTTTGGTCACTTGAAACGTTACGAAAGTTTGGAGAGAATAATAATCGGGTGGAGTGGCATATGCCTGGGGAGAGAGGAAGAGGAAGGCCTAAGAAAAGATGGGTGCGGGATGTGGTGGATGATCTCCAGATGGGTGTATCGGACGCGGGACATCTTGCTTATGATAGAGAAGTTTTCCGGAAGGTTGTTATGGGAGTGAGGTTCTGCAAAGGACATGCTACTGAATGAATGAATGCTTGCTTGCTTGCTTGTGTTCATTGGCTTGAGCTCCAACGCAAAGCCCTGTATGTCGGATGAAGGCATCCTGTTGTCCAACATCAGTGTGATGTCATACAGGACCTGAGATTTGCGTGAGTATCCGTTGTCCCATGTCTGGCTTATTGGTGTGCAGACTGGTGGTTCCTCGCCATACAGGCAGACACTCTCCGACTTCGGAGGAATCGGCGATCCTATTGACTTTAGCCAGGACCCTGAAGGGACCTGTTGCCCAGGACGCTCGACGAGGACGCGTCAATAGGTCTTGGCCAGTATATAACCCGGCCCTGGTGCCTTGGAAACACCTCTGCGTCCCAATGAATGAATGAATGAATGAGGGTATTGGAATTGCCGTAGTGCAAAGCAACGATGACCAATACTGGAGAAACTGGTCTACAATTTTGATGTCCTGATGTTACAAGAACTGAATACAAACTCTTTTAAGTGCCCTGGCTATACATGTTACATCAACCCAACTGGGCAGGGAAGACATGGGCAGGCTCTGGTGGTCAAGGATGGTTTACAGCATTCAATACTGGATATGAGTGGGTGGGGTCTGGAGAGTACAGAGGTGCAGGGAATGCGGATACAAATCGGCAGATACAGCTGGAACCTGATAAATGTATATGTAAGTGGGGAATCTTGCATAAGCAGAGAGAGAGAGAGAGAGAGAGAGAGAGAGAGAGAGAGAGAGAGAGAGAGAGAGAGAGAGAGAGAGAGAGAGAGAGAGAGAGAGTTGGGACTGGTTGAAAGGTTCAGTGGACACCCCAAGTACCAGGTATCTGATATGTGGTGACTTTAACGCCCGCGCCAAGGAATGGGACAGGTCGGGAGAGAACAGACAGGGTACTGCTCTTGCTGAGGCCTTGCTTGAGACGGATGTTGTCTATCTAAATGATGGGACACCCACTAGGCTAGCAATGAGACCAGGGGACCCTGACACGGTCATCGACCTGGCGCTTGTATCCCAAGAGGCGGCATCAGATATAAAATGGAGCGTCCTTGGAGACGGAACGCTGAAGAAGAAGAAGAAGAAGAAGTCCTTGGAGACCATGGAAGTGACCACCTCCCCTGTTCTGTGCTGATACCCAAGTCCAGCACAGTTAGGGCTATAAGAGCTCATAGGGCATTCAGTTATGAGCGCGACCACTCTTCGCTCTTGGGGCGCCTTAGATCACAGAGAAGGTCTAAACCAACAAGAAGAATCTTCACCCAACCACCATGGTGGATACCAGAGGTAGAGAATTCATTGAGGGAAAAGAGGGCGACCATAAGGAATTGGCAGAGGGTGAGGAGAGCAATCAATTCAGTTGACACAGAATTGGAAGAGGCTTAAAAGATATAAAAAAGTAAAGGTGCAGGATTTTAAACTTCAGGCAGCAGAGGCAAAGAGGATTAACTGGGTACAGTTTATCAATGAAGTCGCTGGGGATGTGACATTGGGAAAATTCTGGAGGCTGCACCGGCAGATGAAGACACAGGCGATGCCTAGTACACATGGTACCGTTTATGATGATAACAACCGACCTATTGTAACAGGATGGCCTTGGTTGTTGTGAATGAACACAAGGTATCCCAGACACTCACGTGTACACTAACCCCAGGGGTTGGACAGGTAGATACACTTTTACTACTATTACTGACCCCCTCTGCAAGGTAACATGTGTTGTTAGTCTACAGGCCCCTCCCAGATTCTATACCTCTACTATCTACCCTCTACCTAGTAACAAGTACTGCTCAGGGCTCGCCCAAGACACATAATAATCGTAAAAAAGACATGTCAACAATTAATCAATTTAATTTACACTATAGACTCAGGTCTGAAAGGAACGTCCCGATAGGAAATGATCTATTTACAATATAGAGTAAAGGTTAGAGATAGAGTCAGAGATGTTCCCTCGGTCATCACGAGGCGTAGCAGAAGATGTGCGGGGTGTTTCCGCCGAGTCGGTCCTTTTGACTCACCCGGCTCTCTCCCAGCACTGCTGTCTTGAACACTTGAGGTCTTATCTGTCGCAAGCAACCGGTGATCAAACAAATGGGATTTAGCCACCAGGACATCCGATGATAGGACTAAGATCACACCTCTACAAATGCGAGAATTGTGCCTACCAAGTTTCTCTTTGACTGATATTCTACACAGTCTGGATGGGAGACCCTCGACCATGACGTATCCCCTGATGCACCTGGGCAATAGCTGAACATAGAGTCTTGCCAGTCTCTAAATATAATCACATGTTGATTCACCCCTGGTTAGGCGATGAAGATTCTCGTCAGCATGACTAGAAGAAATCACGCAGCTAAAGCATAACAAAGTCTGATGTGTCTCTCGTGTGAGCTTCTATTCTCTGGTAGACGACTAACTTCAGATATATCTTGCCTCAGGATTGACTGGACTCCATTTGAGTCAGGTCTAGAACAATGGAATAATAAACGAACAGTGCAAGTGGCTATACGTTCGAAGGAGGACGTATCACTGTGAAACACCCACGGTTTCTGCTGGTATATTGACAAGGTTCAGTGTCCTTCAACCAGAATAGTCTAGCTGAAATGCTTCCAGAGCGTTGACGTTCCCCAGCCGGGGTGGTTCTCTGGATCGAGTTAATAAACCAAACCTTTCCTTAGAAGCTTGGCTTCAGTGAAGAAGTCAACTACAACACAGGGTCGCTGTAACCATTCTATACCACAGACGTTTGATTGTAGACTGATGATACAACCCACCTTAAGTTTCATGTCACACCACTGTAGGTCTTCCACCACAGGCAAGTAGGTTTCATACAACAGGCCTCTTCTAAAACAGGCCAGTGGATTTCAAATCACAGTACTTCAGGCCTCGAATACCAGTACTTCAGGTTTCGAATACCAGCACTTCAGGTCTTCAACAAAAGTAATGCAGGTCGTCAACAACAGCCCTATAGGTCTTCAACAACAGGCAACACCTGAAAAGAAAGAGCGGTCGGTGAGAGCACTCGGTACCAACTAGGATTCACATGCTATCATCCACTACAATAAGCTGCCTTCAGCTATATATTGTATTATATACTTACATTGGGAATCATCCCTATATACATAGTGGAAGCATGGATAGATATCCAATGTTGAATGGCACCTGAATCAGCCCGTCGGAAGGATTAGGTTCCGAAAAGGTCGGGTCTGATCTTACTGCTGTCTCATATTCCTACCTGACTCTCTTCGGTGGTTGTTTGAAGAACTGTACAGTTTCTATTTACACTAATAAGAAACTAAACCTCGGGATGAGCTGGTCCCTAGACCACTCCCCGTCATAGGACATGGACATAAGGTTTATCAAGTAATTAACATCTAAGCAAGTACTAAACAATAAACAATTAAGGTCATAAAAATCCATTTCGCCAGTGGGATACTTTCCCACACGATAGCGAAACCCTTTTTGATCCAACTCTGTCCTTGAGGCGAGAAGTTCTGTGTCTAAACATGTTTAACGCCCTACATGTTCAAAGGGTCCTTACCTGTTCTGGTCCCCCAAGCGGATTAGCCTTGGGTGGTGACCGAACGTCACAATTGGCCTGGTGTGCCAGTTATATACATATTATCATTGCCTTGCATCCCATATCCCACACATCTCCGAGTCACATTCAACAGCCATATACCTTCTCTTCCATCAATCACCCAAGCACTCATGCACTTAGGATCATCAAGAAAAAGTCATAGGGCAGTGTAGAGAAGACTCTAGACCGGTTTCAATCGCGACGATAGCGCATAGGTATCTCGCATCGGACCGCTGTGAGATATTTCCAGCCACCTCACGGCCTTCGACTTCAGATATCTGACCATTTCCGTACAACATAACATACACCTGCATCGCTCAGCAGCCGATACAGAGAGAATAAAAATTATGCCGGCGATTCAAACCAATGAGAGCGATTGGCTGAAGCGGGGTGAGACAGCCAGCCAGACCCCTCTAGGCACAATTGGGGGGGGGGGGAATGATTGTTAGTTCTAGCTTAACATTCTAGATGATCACAAGCATGGTGCATTGAAACAAAGCAAGGCAGTGTTCTAGTTTCCTTGGGAAGGCTCAGCTTTCATTGTGTGGTGAATCAATCCTTGAAGTTATGATGGGCGGTGTAACTGAAAGCCTACGGTTCTGAAGATGCGGACTTGGTTGCTGAGGGCAGTAAAGTAGTATGTCATGTCCATCTTTTGCCATCCCAAATTTTAGCCAATTTCCCTGCATCATCCACCACCAATATCCTTCAAAGATCTAACCCATGTAACCCATGAACCCAGTGAGACTCCCTGATGTTAGATCCTAACTGAAGAACTTTACCATCCCTAGCTCACATTGGAGATGACCCTCTGACAGCAGACTGGTTCCAATGAAGAATTAGAATCCTATACACACTGAAGTATCTACCGGCAGATATCAGCTGCACCGGAGATATACATATCCTTTATTTAACTGATATTTACTTGGTGATACTTCTTCTTCTTCTTCTTCTTCTTTCGTTCGCTTGAAATATGTCTATAACTGCAGTGCTGTCTCTTGTATGAATTGAACTGTCTTTTTCAGTTCACACAGCGGTCCATAGAGTTTATCTTCCACTGTCGTCTCTCTAGGCCAGAAGGTTTGCCTAGATATGTTATATTTTGGGCAGTCTTGGAGTATGTGCTCTGCTGTCTGCGACGCCAATCCACATGTACACATGGCTGTTTCACCAATCTTGAATTTTGTATACATGTGGTTGCGTAATTTATTGTGCCCTGTTCTGAGGCGCAGAATAATGACTTGTTCTGGTCTATCCATAACGTGGTAGTCATCTTGAGCAGGTTTTGGTGGCTTTCTGACTGATTTGATCATTCTTTTCTTTTGGTGGTATGTTACAGGCACATCAGGCTGTTCTTCTTTGGCTCCTTCCTTAGCCAATTGATCAGCTCTGACGTTCCCGGGTACTCCACAGTGGGATGGTATCCACTGTATGGTGACCTTATGCTGACTGCTAAGTTCAGAAAGTAGTGTCCTTAGTACTGGCAATTTCCCAGACAGGAGTGCCTCGAGTACTGATTTTGCATCTGTCAATAGCACCACAGGTTGTGTACCATTGCTGGTATTTAGTAATTTCTCTGTTGCTATCTTGATTGCCTCAATTTCAGCATCGTAGTTATGGCAGTACTTTCCTGTCGGTACTCTAGCTGTGTCCCTGGTATTATTTGGGTATTCTATGTACACTCCCGCTCCTCCATTTCGAACAGCATTTTGTGCTGACCCATCTGTGTAGACTCGGATCCAGAGGTCCTGTGGGTATTCTTCATCAAGGAAGCTGAGAGTGGCTGTTCTGCGCTGCACACTGTTCTGATCTTCCTTGTCAAATATTCCTCTCACTTTTGTCTGGATTTGTAATGATAGTCTATGCTCATCTTTCCATGGAGTTCGCTCTGGAATAGTTGTTAGGGGGATACCAACTGTGGGCAGATCGGTGGTTTCTCTGCAGAGTCGTTTGGCCTGGTGGATAAAACTACTTCTTTTCAACCACCCCATAGCTAGGTTTTCAAATCTGTTCTTCATAGGGTGGCCTGGCAAGCTGAGGAACTTTTCTGCTTGTATTAGCGTTTTCGTATCTCTGCGCTCACTCAGTGTTTGTGTCCTCCCCATCTTCTCCATTTCCACTATAGGGGTTGATCTCATCCCTCCTGTGACTTTGTCCAGCTCTTGTAGTGTGGTTTTTGCTGCCGAACACCATGCAGTTGACCCGTATTCCAGGTGTGGTCGTATGCTCTGTTGATAAACTTTGCTAAGTATCTTCCCACTGGCTCCCCATGTGGTTCCACTTAGCTTTCTCAGGATGGCTATTTTCCTTCTGGCTTTTGCTACTGCTTTGTTGATGTGCTTTCTCCACGTCAGTCTGCCATCAAATGTTACTCCAAGGTATGTTGGTTCTTTATCTTATCGTAGGGGTGTTCCATTTATCTGGATGGTCCCTGCCTTTTGTTTTGGAGAGAGGGTAAATAGGGTGGTGCTGCACTTGTCAGTGTTTATGCTGACACACCATCTATTTGCCCATGCAACAAATGTATCTACAGCTCTTTGTAGTAATCTGGTGGCCACTGATGCATGTTCATTTGTGCTCCATAGAACCAGGTCATCGGCATACATTGCGGCTTTAATTCCATGCGGTAGATTAGCAACGAGATCATTGATGAAGATTAGAAAGAGTGTGGGGGACAATACTCCGCCCTGGGGAACTCCGTGACGCAGTAGTACTTTCTTGCTCTTTAGTCCGTCTATCTGTACTCGGGCTCTTCTGTTGTGCAAGTATTGCTTTCACCCATTTGTACATTCTTCCATTGACTTTGCAGTTTCTCAGTTTATTCATCAGACCTTCTTTCCAGACTTTGTCAAAGGCTTTCTTCAAATCTATCCATGCCGCAAGCACCAGCTTCTTCTCTTGGAATGCATCCTCAATTTCTTGAGAGAGGTAGGTTGTCTGATCTTCCGTAGAGTAGCACTGCCTAAAGCCAGCCTGCTGTGGCACAAGGATGTTTTTACTTTCAATGTACCACTGCAGTCTGTGATTGATGATGCGCTCCAGTGTTTTGCAGAGACAGCTGGTGAGGCTAATTGGTCTGTAGCTAGAGGCAATGGAACTATCTTTCCCTGATTTTAGGAGGGGTATCATGATTTCTTCTCTCCAGGCTTGTGGAACACTGCCTAAGGTCCAACTGTTATTGAAGATCTGCAACAGCTTTGCTTTGGCCTCTGTTCCTAGGTTCCTGATCATTTCATTGGAGATACCATCAGCTCCTGGTGACTTTCGCATTTTCAGTTTTGATATGGCTAGCTCCAGTTCGCTGATTGTGATGGGTGCCTCCAGAACCTCATGTACTATTTCCTTCTGTCCTGTATGTTGCCGTTTCTCTTGAATCTCTTGTTGTTTCTCTGGACTGATTTTGATATTGTTATCTTGTGCGAATGAGTCCGCAAAATGGTCAGCTGCTTGCTTTCTTGTTAAGATGTTTGCATCTTTATGTAGCGCAATTGAGTTTCTTCCTGTGCCCTCATCTTTAAGTTGTTTTATTAGCTTCCACAATTTCCTTGTGTCTCTTTCAAAGTTCAGAGACTCTGTTTTTTCCTGCCAGCTTTTCCGTCTAGCCTGCAGCTTGGCCCTTTGAAATTTGGCTTTTGCATGCTGGAATTTATTGTGGTGCTCTTGGCTGGGTGTGGCCTCTGCTTGCTTTCTACACACTTCCACATCATTATGCAACTGTTCCAGTTCACTACTCCAGTAGGGTTTATATTGTTTACGGGCTCCTCTTGGTACTGTTTCTCGCGCTGCCTGTAGTATGCATTTCCCAAACTCTTCAACTACTTTATTTATGTCTTTCTCAGTGTTCAGGTTTCTAACCAGTATGCTGGTGCGATGCTTGTACATTGCCCAGTCTGCTTTCTTGTAGTTCCACCTCGAGAGGGTGCTGCTTTCACTTACAAGCTCATTTTCTACAGTTAGAAAGACTGGTCGATGGTCACTGCCACCTAGTTTCCCAACAATTCGTGTAATGTTCCACTCCAGGTCTGGTGAATGAAAAGCCAGGTCAGGTGTAGTTGTAGAGTGCCATGATCTCGAGTAGAAAGTATGTGGGTCGGACGACTTGTTAACCAAGATGAATCTATTCTCATCCTGCCAGTCTTCCAGTCTCTCTCCTCTCTGGTCCATGTGATCATAGCCCCAACTCTGCGAGTGGCTGTTGAAATCGCCGCACACAATCATTTTTTCTTTTAGTGGTAGAGTGTCCAGTGCCTGTGGGCGGTCACTTGGACAGTAGTAATTGATCAGATGTAGGTCTGTATAGCCTGTTTTAAGTTTAAGTGTCTGATACTCAGCCCCTTCCATATAGACTTCGATTTGGGAAGCAGCGATGTTATTTTTTACAAGGGTAAGTATCCCACCTTTTCGCCTGTCCTTTCGGTCAGATCGGTAACACTGGTAGCCTCTGATTTTGAAGGCTATATTTTCGTTGAGGTGAGTTTCTTGCAAGCAACATATGCTTACTTTTTCTTTGTCCAGGATGTTTTCTAATTCTACTTTTTTGTTGCTGACTCCCTCCGCATTCCAGTGCATTATTTTAAGTCTTAGTTTAGTATGGCCAGATGTTCTATTCTCATGTCCCCTGGCTCCACAGGACATCTGAGAAGGACCTCCAGTAGTTGGGGTTGGACCCTTTCGAGACATAGGGCCCGGCACTGCACCTGCCTGGGGGTCCAAAGCAGGGCGAGCACCATAACGTTTAGCAGCAGTCGACATATTCCATTTTGCGTAATTGCGTGGCATCCTGATTTCTGTGGTGCGCCTCCTGGCTGGTTGCCTCCGTCTTCAGCACCTTTCCTTTGCTAGAGCAGACTGTGGTCTCACTCGAGTTTAGATGTGTACACACGCACACACGTGTCTGCACATGCATGTATGTGTATACACATCTAGAGCACACTGGTTATTTTCCGGCGCCAGATACTCGCCGTCGCCCCTTCTCCTGTTAGTTAAAACAGTTCCGCCACGTGAAGGCCAGGAGTTGGACTTTTGCTGCAGAGGTTATGTATTCACGAGCCATTGGGGTATTTAAGCAATGTTGGGCGCTCACCCCAACACTGCGCCCCGGCTATATACAACAATTTGGAACCACTTGGTGATACATAAATGTACTTTAATAATGTATTTTGGATGATTAAAATGTTTGTCCCCCCCCCCCCCATCCACAATTATGTATTCACATCAGTTGGTATTCCTTGTAAACCTGACAACGTTTTTATTCTGAGATGTTTTCAATGTGAAAAATATATTGTGTTGTCATACTTTTGATTTATTACACTTATGTTGCCAGACCAATTGTTGATTGATTCTTACAGATTGTTTGTAAACACAAATATTATGTGATGTCACTGTATGTCCTGTTTATACTGTGGTCTGTCATGATATTGCTGGTCTAGTCCATCACATATTTGTGTAAGTGTATCCATAATAGATGATAATACTAATTTAGACCGCATGAGGCCGGGCACCTGCACACTAGCACCTTTTCCCCAGTGATAGAAAAGGGCATCCATTTTTGGGATAGTGGCAAAAGTCCGAAGTCTCCACACCTTCCCGAGAAGCCTAAACTTATATGTATAATTTACATTAATTCTTGTAGATACAATCACATCCTTAGTATCTTCACGTGGTGGTACGAGTCATAAAATTAGCTTCTAGAAGTTGATCTTGATAGAGGATAGGAACCCATCCCCTTTGGGCATACCCTGATAATATTTCTCAGATAATTAAATTCCTCTTAAGTGGGTGTTACATACTAAAAGATGAACCCCTAATAAATAAACCTCACAACCGCCTCAAACGTCGACGATTCGCTCAGGTATATAACGCACTACATAACAATATATACATGCTACAAAGTACGCGGAAGAATATATATATATATATATATATATATATATATATATATATATATATATATATATATATATAATCACAGCACATGATCATTCCTTACAGCAAGAAAACACTTCCTAGGACTGACACCATCAATATCTATCACAAAATAGCGGTATCTAATCCTAGAGCGCCGTAGAACTACATGCTCTGTTTAGATCCACGAATCACACTTGCTCTTGCCATGGCAGTGTCTGAATGCCTCCTACAGCCTAACCACATAATTACTAAGCACAGTAATACTAATAGTAAATACTGAACTAAGGTAGCTTGGATTTCACAGGTAATAATAATACTACTTTACCACACTTGTTACTTCACTAATAAATACAAGATCTCACAACTTGTAATATATTTTAGCTACACTGTAGTTTGCCATATTAATGGACTTACAAGTCATCAATTGTGTAAACTAATCTGTTACAATTCGCGAACGGAACACACGAAATGTAAACACGAGCGAGTGGCAGCTGCGCGCTGTCAATTATCGATCGCCAACTCATTACGTATTCGCATAACTAATGAGATGTTTTTCAAATACAAGGTTATGCTGAATTACACAATAAAAGAATGTAAAGAGGTATAACCTGAAAACCATGAACTAACACCTCTCAGCTGAAGTTACTGTCTTGTGGCTAACAAGCCTCTAGCTTGACATTTATTGACAATATTAGCTGATGTTCTGGAGCTCTGCTCCCGGTGGAGTCTCAGATCGAAGTGATGTCCCTATGCCTTGTTCCGGTTGCGAAGTAAACCCTCCAACCCGGAAAAGTCATGTTGCCCGTTTTACTCACTTTACGTGAGAATCACGTTTTTCTCCTGACCAGTGACCACGTCTAGTTTACTCACGAAATAAACTTAATGTGAGTTTTGACCTTTCAATCGAGAACCTTCTATGTTCTAGAACTTACTAATTTATGCAAATCAACCGGCGTGTCCCGAGTTAAATATAACAGGGGAACTCCCGAATGACGTTCACACGTACAATGGAGATTCCTTGTACGAAGCCAATTGATTTGATCTCATTTCGCGACACCTATGACAACTGACAAGAACAAAGGGGAGGCTTCTCTTGCGCGATTTCTAAAACAGACGGATCAGCAAGATAAGGCTATTAGAGATAACGTCAGAGAAGCCTTGTCACGGGTCACTAGGAAGGGAGACTGTGAGATTAAAGTGGAGGACATTAGAGGTGAGGTACTCCCATTTGAGGAATATAGATGATGGGGACTTGGAGGAAATGGCTCTTTGTTTCAACCTAAGCATCAATACGGCGGAAATACCCCACCATTGGCTGCATAGCTACCTGGTCCCACTCCCAAAGCCAGATAAGGATCACTCCAGACTTAATGGATACCGAATCATAACCCTGCAAAACACGTATGGCAAAGTCCTCGAAAAGATAGTAGCACGCAGGCTCCAGAGACATTTTGGAAAGTCGTAATCTGCTTCCCCAAGGACTCGGGAGTTACCGGCCTGGGAAGGACACCTGGGCCAATGCTGCGACTTTTGCATTTGATGTCTACGACGGCTTCCAGGATAAACAAGAGACAGTGGCGGTAGATCTTGACCTGGAGGATGCGTTTAACAGTGTCAGGTATGATCGGTTAATACACACACTGTTGGACATGGAAGTCTGCCCTTGCCTTGTTAGATGGGTTGCGGCAGTCCTTTATGAGCGTAAGGTTGCACTGCGCATGGGTTCCTGGAGTTCTGATCCCTGTACTATTACACCTGGGCTGCCGCAGGGATCTGCCTTGTCCCCAGTGCTCTTTAATGTCTACACCAGCTAAATCGTAGCTATTGAGACACCAGGATAGAATCTTGACATTTGCAGATAATGTGCTGGTGTATAGACAGGGGGGAGACTGGGCCAGTTTGGCGAAAGACATACAGGTGGCAGTAAACAGGGTAGCGGAGTGGTGCAGGGACGCAGGGGCGATTATACATCCACACAAGGCATCGGCTGTGTGGTACTCCCTGGATAACAGGATCGTCAAGGCAGATGTCCCAGGTATAATGTTGAATGGATGTCCTCTTAGTCGAGAGAGTAAAATGAAGTACTTGGGTATCACCTTTGACAGGTGTTTGTCTTTTAAGGATCATGTGGAGGCTTTGGTGGTGAAGGCTAGTAGGGGACTTAATGTATTGAGGACTATGACAGCAACCGGTGTAGATCAGAGGATGCTGTACAAGCGCTTTCAGCAGTTAATAATTTCTGTCACTGAGTATGGTTTGGGGCTGCTGACAGTATCAAAGAGCCAGCTTGAAAGGTTGGAGCGCATACAGATTGCTGCCATGCGGTTAATCCTGGGGTGCACAAAGGACACACCAATTATATGCATGAGGCATATCCTGGCGCAACCAACAATGACGCCAGCTTCGTGGCTTAGAGGTTATGACTTTTCTCCGTAACCTCGTATACTCTCGTCGGTAACGTGATGACGGTTAGAATCAGCAGTGGTTCGAATCGCATCGGTAACTTACGGGGTATGTGAGCCGGCCGCTCAGAAAGCAATGGCAAACTACTGAGCGTAATCTTGCCAAGAAATCAACATACAGCTGAAAGATACTGGTGTTGACAGCGATGTCCTGTAAGGGATTTGCAAAAAAAAAAAAACAACAACAACAATGACGGACAGGCATATGGTCCTTCAGGCCAAATGGTACCTGAGAGTGGCCGCAGACAGGGATCACCGGCTGCATGCAGCAATGGATATGGTCAAGGGTCATAGACTAAGACGAGGCAAATCCTGGATGGCACAGGCAGAACTTTCTATAAGTCAGGTGTGTGGTCTAGAGACCATCAATCGTGAAAGAGAGTGGGTTAAATCTCCGGAAGACATGACGGACTGGCACAATGTAATAATAACACTGGGCCGTGAGTGCAGAGAATGGACAGCGGGCCGCACTGAGTTTGAAGTGCAACAGCTGATCCAGAGCAACACACATCAAGGTGACATAGTCATCTACACCGATGGGTCAGTGGTGAGAAACAGACGTAGTGGCTGGGGCTTTATTGCAAAGGCTAATGGACGAGTCTTGAAAAATGAGAGTCTGGCATATGAGACTACGACATCCAGCATGAGAATGGAGGTGGAGGCAGTAATAGCAGCATTCCGGTGGCTAGAGGAGACCACTGCAACACACGTTGTATTCATTACGGATTCAAAGAGTATGCTTAGTAAGGTGGAGAAAGGAATGTTTCGTGTGGAATGGCTCTCGTCGCTTCAGAGGTCACAGATTGTGAGAATTGTATGGATATTTTGCCTCGGCCATGCGGAGGTATGGGGGAATGAAAAGGCTTATAGGCTAGCAGGGAGAGCACCTCTTGGTGGTATCTTGCCTATGGACAAGGGGAGGTGGTCATGCGCTTGTGGGAACAGGTGGAGAAGGCGGAGGAACAGAATGAGAACCCATATGGGGAAAGAATGAGATCTCGAGGGATAGGCAGGGGTTCTGGAAGAATCTCAAAACTGAGAGGGAAGACAGGAGAACTTTTAATCAGATAGAGGTGGGAACGATTAGAAGTATGACTCTTCGCTGCCTGTTGAACGAGGGGACGGATCACGTATGGGAATGACCTGAGTGCCGTGATGTCGGTTCTTAACTCAACTCAACTCAATTCAACTGAATGAATGATTGATTGATTGATTGATTTAGGAACCGACATCACAGCATTCGGGAATGAATGAATCAATAAATATATTTGAACTCCTACGTGGCAATAACTTATAAGCTATTACAAAATATGCACCAAATATTAACGAAATAAAATTGCTTAAAAAACTACTACTAAACTACCAGATTAACAGGAAATTAAATTAATACAGATAATATATTTATACATTTATGTAGTACTGAACAGAAATGTACAGTATAAAAATAGCGGTTATTTTTTTTTTTTTTTATGCAAAAAAATTAATTTCTACTAGTTTCAGTAAAATCGTAACGGTTGCGTCTAATATTTTAATAATATCAGGGTATGCCATTGATCCCAGCTAGAAGTTCGTGACTTGAAGTTACAGATGATCAAGTCTGTGTACTGTTATCACAACACAGAAGTGTGCCTTTCTACATAATTATTATATAAATATCAATGAGACATCATGGGAAGTGAAAGCACACGTAAAGTTGATATTGGTATTGGCCCTGGCAACTCGGAAGATGGAGACGACGAAAAGAAGTCTGAAATTAAACATGAGGAAGAGGATGACTCAGAATACGAAGATGTTAGTAGATGTAGCATCAATTGTTGTAAAAGTGTGTTTATGTAAATGCTTGTTTGATTATTGTATTAGCAGGAATCAAATGTCATTTCCCCCAGAACACGCCCATATTTGCCCAGCATCTCTCAGACTGAGAGTCTCAGTAGACGCCAGGCACTTATTTATTATTCCTACTGAGCACTGATTAGAAAAGTCGCCAAGTAATTCCCGTTGTGATCATAACTACAACTGCCATAAGTGATACAAATTGATCAAATGTTCAGTTGATTATTCAGTCTCTGTGTCAACATCAGTCTGTCATATAGTTAGCTGTATGACCATCATTGCAATCAAATGCAGCCGATTGGCATGGGCGATCATGCTTCTCTACAACTTGCGATCTTCAACAGCATGCATCTGTTCACGTGCTGACTCCCTTTTGTGCCATGACAGAAGGCTGCCAAGAATTCTCTCTCGCTGTCTTCCTCTATCTCTTGCCACTAATCTTTTCAGTTCTCACATGTTCCATTTTTTGTCTTCTCATAATGTGGCCAAAACATGACTGCTTATTTCTTATGTTTGTGATAAGTTAGTTATTCGACAGTCAGTGAGAGTCAGTCAGTCAGTCAGTCAGTCAGTCAGTCAGTCAGCCAGTCAGTCAGTTAGTTAGTTAGTCGACAAATCATCCTCATTGCACATCAAATAATTCAGTCCATAAGTGCTTGGATCCCCTCCTCAGCATATCCCGCAGCGTTTAGCAGCTAACGACACCAGTTCTGTGTTGGTTTATCAATCTACTTTGGCTTCCTGCGTAGCGTTCTTGTTTGGCCATACCTCTTTTAAATTGATGTTCTCGCAGTCTGACCATGGTTGTAGATTCATAGTCATCACTTGGTTCTCGCAAAAATATCACTTCTTGTAGTGCATTCAGAATGTCAGCCTTGTCCATGGCGTAACAGCCCTCCACAGTAGCCTTACCTGCGAGCTTGTCAGCCCCCTTATTTCCTAGTACTCCCGCATGCCCTGGCACAAAGATGAAACTAATGTTTGCCAGCCGAGACCGCTCCAGAGACAGCAACCACTCTCTTCGGATCCACCCCATCTCTATCCTCATGACCATGCTCATTGAGTCGCTAAGGTAACATGCCCTAGTGAATGTCTGTGTCTCGAGCCATGTTATTGCTTTACTTACTGCCATGACTTCCATAGTCGTGCTACTTGTGGTCACAACACAAGCACCAGAGTCCTCCTTTACAATTCTCCATCCGGCCTAAGCCGTACATGCCCATGAGCTTCTCACATGTCGGACGACGGAACCATCTCTGTAAATGACAGCATCACCGTCTAACGAATTCTCAAAAATCAACGCTTGTACTTCCGCCTCCACCGCAGCCGGACTTTCTTGTCTGCATTTTCCGTCTAGTTGAATGCAAACTCAAAAGGAGGGACAGAAATATGTTGGCACTTGTACCCACTTCTCGCCAGGATTTAAGTCCTCAAGTGAACACACCTGTTGAAGAATGTCTTCGGCTTGACCCATCCACAGCCTTCCTCTTTTTAATCTGCTGCGCTTCACCTTCATAATTTCACTATGCAGTTGATGTGTGTTTGCGTTAACTCTGAGATAGGCACGTGCTCTGCAAATTTATATTCTGTCTTCAATGGTTGGAAAATCAAGAAGGTAGCGCATCGCCCTGAGTGTTGTATCTCTTGTACATCCAAGAATAATTCACATAGCTTCGTTCTGTATCCTTTCCATCCTTTCTATCTGCTTATGTCTGAGAGTCAGGATCGCCATCGCATACTCAAAAACAGACATGACTAGCCCCTCGTATAGAAGACACAGATGGCGCTGCTCACAGTGTTTTGCCGCCATCACCCGCTTCGCAGCCAAACCCCGTTTGACCTTTGTTATCACCTGGTCTATGTGCTCATTATAAGCAAGGCTTCGATCAAAACGCATCCTCGCGTAATTCATTGCCTGCGTTCTTTCCACAGTCTCTGAACACAGATTTACAGTTCGTGTTGGAGTGTTGACAATATGATTATTCAAAGAGAACCAAGTCACTGTTGCCTTTGTTGGGTTGACCACTGCCCCAGCTTCAACACACCAAGTACTTATGCGATTGAGTTCGGTCTGTAGTTCCACAGCAACCTGATCTCTAACCTTACCCTGACGATACACTAAAACATCATCGACATATGACAATGTCCTGCCAGGTCCAGTGATCTGCTCACTGGTGATTCTAACAGTGTAGGCGTTGAACAGCACCTGAGATAACGGTGATAGCTGTGGTAGGTCAGGATATATTGTTGTTGGTTCCGTAGTCCAACTGCCACATCTAAAAACTACTTTCCGTTGGAAGTGGGCTGCAACGATCCAACTAAGGAGGAAAGGACTTATCTTGAGTTCAAGAAGCTGAAGCATTAAAAATCCAATGGTACTCTGTTGTACGCGTCCTCAAGATCAATCGCTGCAGCAAGGTTTCAATGCCTGAGTGGAAACCTTCATAGACATCATGGGAAAAATCTTCTGCATTGGTCCAGATTTCTCTTTTTGGACGGTACCCTCCCAGGGTAGGTGGGAAAACACCTTGCCTCTCTAGCTGGCTTGATATTTTTCTGGCAATTAACTTCTTCAGCAGCTTGTGATAAGTTGTCTTTGGGACTTACCCCCCTTCAGAATGTCCAGATAGCCCATTTTGGCTGTTCAATGTATTGTCAACAATTTTCTATAAAACCACATCTCCAAAGCTTCTATGGATTTTTCTAATTTACTAATTGTTCGAGAAAATTATTGAAAAACATATTCTCGGGTATTTATCAGCACTCCAGGAAGTTAAGTAAAGAAACAAATATCAGAGAACACACTGGAACAATATGCATCAATGTATGCCTATAGTTTTTGATTTCTATATTTCCTGTGTGTTATCTTATCTCATTTTTCTTTTCTTGTATAAGTGCCAGTCAATGTCTGTGAATTAATTGTACATGCTTTAGTTCTAGACGCAAGGTTCACTGATGTGTATTTGAGACTAAAGATAGCACCATATATGAAGCACATTCCAGAACTCCTATTTGATGTCTTGTTAACCTGATTCTGAGTCACTAAAGAATCATGGAGGAGCAGGAGATGAAGAATATATATATTGCCACATTTTTTTTTTAAAAACAGCACACACATGTTGCCATCATGGCGTACCCACTCTTAATTCAGAGGTACTTGTAATTTACGTTCCCAAGTCAAGGAAGATAAATCAACATTTTAGTCCACCTATCCGGGGTAGGGGTTGAACCCCTTACCCCGGAATCAGCACACAAGATATTTAAGAGCACTTGTTCTTATCCATTCTGCCATGCTGACCTCCGTCTTTGACTTTATTAATTTGGTTAGGCATTTTCCTTCTATTGTGATTCCACATTTTGGTGTAATTTGTTTCTGTTATGCAACCACTTCTTTATAACTAGCAATGAGTTCCTGGGAGGCCTAATAACAGTATAAATTGTCCACAACAGTAAGAAAGAGGCATAAGGTTCTCTTGTCATATAATGAGAAGAGAGGCGTAGAAGAACAACGTGATGACTGGAAAATGGCATCGAGTAATATTATCAGCAGAACTGATCCATAACACCAGTGACCAAGATTAGTGGAGAGACGTGGATGCCTAAGCCACATGGCAAGACACATGAAGATAATGATACTATTTAGATGTTAAATCCCGGGATGGTTAACCCGGTCAACAAATGCCCGCAGAAGTCGGATGTGTCGGCTTAACGGCGCAAGAACGCAGCTTTGCTGTAAACAGGCACAACGCAATCACATCCGGAAAAAAAACTCTGGATGAACGCAGAAGAAGAAGAAGATGTTAAATCTGTTTTTAGGATGGTTTTATGCTATCTTGTACCATTGACAAGATTTGATAATAGTCTAACTTGATATTTATATATTCACAGTTGTGTATAATCTGTTATGAGAAATGGACGAAAGAGGGAATACATATGGCAACTCGTCTGCCATGCGGTCATGTCTTTGGATTTGGGTAATTATCAGTTTGCAGTCATAATTAAGTCTTTAAGTGAGTTTATAAAACACTCATAGATAGTGAGAGTTAGTAGAAAGTATCAATAATATACTTCTTTGTTATACTATATTTACTTTTTGTATTCTTTCGTGAGAATTATTTTAATTTTTTCTCTCTATGTAATGTTCATATAAAGGGAGCCATGGTAGCGTAGTGGTTAGACACTGACCTGCTGGTTTGGGTTCGGTCTAGTCTTTAGTTTAGTCGTTTGGATCAACATCACGGCACACGGTTTTAACCCATAAGTGCTCCGTTTTCTTCCTAACTCAAACCTGAGTCTGGAGAAACTCAGCTCAATGCACGAACTCCGTTGCATCGGCGAGGATCCTGAAATACTTTGGGTAGATTTTTAATTCGAAATTTTGCACGGGCAGCGCCGTAAGGCTACTCTTTTTCGATTTCCAACTGCCAAGGGATTTTTTACGTGCGCAACAATACACACGGGCGTCCGATCTCACTACCCAGAGACCAGGGGATATTTTATTACTGGAAGTCCAGGTGGATTTTTTAAAATAAATCCCGGTCCTCACCGGGGATTGAACCCTTTTCTTCACAGCTCTTGCAGTCCTGGTTGCGTCACAGGCGACTGCACCCTTATGTAATGAAGTAAAGTCTGTCAGTATGACACAGATCACATCACCCACAGAGTCCTGATTGGTCTATATAAATATGGTTGTCAGAAGTGGAGTCTGCCTGCCACCAAGTTATGTACTATCACTTGCGGGCAACCCCAATTTGTCAAATATTGACTCGGCACAAAATCTATATGACTGAAATGCAGAATAAGCGTCTGGATAACCAAAGAGTACAGCTGCTAATGGCTCGTTACTAATTAGCTGATCTTGGCATCCCCAAGTAGTGGGAAAGGGAATGTTAGATATCTGGATTTAAGTCTAATAATGGACTACTAGGCAGTGCAGGTTTCCCTTCTGACAAAACTCCCCTCCCTGGTGTGTAATTACCTCCCATCTAGGCACACACACACACACACACACACACACACACACACACACACACACACACACTCACACGCACGCACGCACGCACGCGCGCGCGCGTGTGCACACATGGAAAATAACAGAACTATGAGTTAAAGCAAGAACTTCTTTAATATCTATCAAGATGAAAACTTAAAACAACATGACGTTGTATGTATTATGATATTGGGTAATGTTAGTTTACATCAACATACAAAGGCACAATACGTAACTGCTGTGGAGGTTTGTGCGACCTCAGGAGTCCAGGTGATGCTTCCCATCCTGCCGGTCTTTGGGGTTTTACTATTGGGATGCCCTTTTGCTGTTGTTGTCACTGAACGTTTGGTATCCAGGGTGGTTTTTGTCTTGAGCTACCTTTAGCCAGTAGTTATACGTCAGCTGTTTACGCCTCAGACTCAGTGGAAGTACACCTAGTGCTACCTCCATGGCTTCTCTGGATGTACATTTTCCAGCACCCAGGATGGTGTTTAGCGCTTGGGTCTGTATGGTGTCTAGCTTCCTCTTGTTGGCTTCTGATGCTGAGTCGTACACAATGCTGCCGTATTCTAGCTTGCCCCTGATAAATGCTTTATAGAACATCAGCATTGTTTGGGTGTAGGCACCCCAACCGTTGCCTTTTATCACCCGCAGTAGGTTGCTTGCTTTCTTGCATTTTTCTAATGTCTGGCTTATATGTTTTGACCAGTTCATCTGTTCGTCCAGGGTCATTCCTTGGAAGACTGTGCTCTTTGTCTGTTAATGGTTTCCCCTTTTATCTTTATTTTCCAGTCCTTGTTATGATTTATTTTCTTCTTGCTGCTAAATACCATGCTGACCGTTTTGTTGGTATTGATATTGAAACCCCATTTGTCCATCCATGCTGTTATCTTAATTATTTGTTTTTGGAGGGGTCCTCTTGTAGTCTTTACTGCCTTGCCACTCCTCCATATGGCGAAATCGTCCGCGAATTGAGATAGTCCTGTTTTCTGGACTTAATCTCCTCTGTCAGGTCGTTCACCAGTATTGAAAAGATTGTTGGTGAGATGACCGAGCCCTGGGGAATGCTGTTCTCTTGCACAGATGTGTCGGATACCTCATTCCATATCCTCACTGCGAAGCTTCTATCTTTGAGGAAGTTTTCTATGTATTTGTAGGTTCTACCTGCTATGCCTACTTACTTTAGTTTGATTAGTGCGGATTCACTCCAGCATTGATCGTACGCCTGGGCTAGGTCCAGGAATACAGCCAACGTCTTCTCCCCTCTCTTGAATCCTTTCTTTACATGGTTTTTCAATTTGATGACCTGATCCATCGTGCACCTGTTGGCTCTAAACCCGGAATGTGTATGGCTGTACAGTTCAGTCTTCTCCAAGTAGAATATTATTCTTTTATTTATCACAGTCTCCATAACCTTGCCCAGGTGCTATGTCAGCGATATGGGGCGGTATGATTCTACCCTTGTTGGCTCTTTCCCTTGTTTCTTGATTGGGATCACCGTGGCTGTTTTCCATTGTCTGGGGATCTTTCCCGCCTGCCATATTACATTATACAGCTTTGTAATATAGTAACTTATAATATAGTAACATATAAAGGCAGGAAATCAGACCCTTTCCAGATAACATCTGGCTTGAAACAGGGTGATGCACTATCGCCGCTACTCTTCAATCTGGCTCTAGAGAAAGTTGTAAGGAAGGTAAAGGAGGGATGTGATATTGGAGGAACATCCAAGCTGCTTGGTTATGCAGATGATATAGATATTATAGGGCAAAGTGAACAAAAGACATTGGAAATATTGACTCACTTAAAGGAAAAAGCCCAACAGATGGGGCTGGTTATCAACCAAGATAAGACAGAATATATGGTAATTTCAAGAGACCGAATGGCTAAAAACTCTGGCCACATACAAATAGATAATATGACCATTAAAAGAACGGAAACATACAAATACCTGGGTATAATCTTCAACTGCTCCAACATCATAAGGGAAGAAATACAAACTAGAATCAACTCTGGAAATAAGATATACTATGCACTACAACATCTACTAAAATCAAAGGCGATATCTCGTAACACCAAAATCACAATATACAAAATACTGATCAGACCAGTTGTGCTGTATGGCTCTGAAACCTGGAGTACAACGAAAGGAGACGAAGCCTTGTTACAAACCTTTGAGAACAAAATTTTAAGACGCATCTTTGGACCCATTAGGGATACACAAAGTGGAGAGTGGAAAATAAGAAGTAACAAAGACATTTATGATCTGTTTAAATCCCCGCTAATCACTGGTATCATGAAGGCTAATAGACTACAATGGCTGGGGCACATAGAAAGAATGGAAGATAATAGGGAAACAAAACTCACTTACACTCAGGAAATAAATGACCGAAGACCCCGAGGTAGACCAAGAAGACGGTGGAGAGATATTACATATACAGACCTACAAGCACTTGGAATCAACGACTGGCAAGAGAAGGTCCACCGGAGAGACGAATGGAGACGGATTGTATCTGCAGCAAAGAACCTCAATGGCTCGGAACGCTGAAGAAGAAGAAGAAGAAGAAGAAGAAGAAGAAGAAGAAGAAGAAGAAGAAGAAGAAGAAGAAGAAGAAGAAGAAGAAGAAGAAGAAGCTTAGTAATCGTTTTTATGGTGTTATTTGGGAGCTTTTTGAGGATGGTATAATTTAGAATTTCCGCAACAGCCGCGGTTTCGGAATTTTCGTTTAGCGCTGTCATCACCTCCTCTGTTGTGATGTCTGCATCCATAAAGTGTTCTTCGATGTTCTCGTCTGCTGTGTCTGTTAACTCTTGTGTCAGTTCCTCCCTTCTATGTCTTTCTTTGATTCCTAGTCTTTTGTTAGAGCAGACTTCGTGGAAGTAATCTCCGAACACTTTGGCTTTGTCCTGGTCTGTTACTGCTAGTTTCGCGTTTTTGATGGTTGGGATTTTGCTGGTCTTTTTATTTCCTTGAATAGCTTTTATTTGTTTCCACACCTTTGTGGTTGGTGTATCTGGACTGAGTGTTTGACAGAATCTTTTCCACTCCTTTTCTTTTGCATGTTTTACTGCTCTGTTTGCTTCGTTTCTGAATTTCTTGAATTCTTCCAAATTCTCTTCCGTCCTTGCCTTTTGGTATTTCTGCAGCGCTCTTTTCCTAGTCTGTTGTGCCGCTGTGCACTTTTCGTTCCACCAGGCCACTGGGTTGTGCCATCGTTTTTGGGGTGTCTGGGGCTCTTTCTTACCCGGTCTTAGATACTCTGGCATATTTGTATTAGGGATATGTTTGATGGCTATCCGCAGTATGTTTCTGGTCAGTCTCTCCGTATATTTGTCAATGTCTTCTCGTTCCTGCTGTACCAGGTCTGTGTTGGTCATCTCTTCTCTGAACTGCTCCCATTTTGCTTTCTTGAAGTGAAAGGTTGGCCTGTTGTTGTTGGCGCTTAGCTGGGGCTTTGTTCTGGTGTTGATTATTATGGGTAAGTGGTCTGTGTTCGTGTCCTCTGTCACTTCCCACTGGCTGCTTGCTAGACCTATAGTGGCTATTGTCAGGTCAATGGCTGTGTCTTGGCAGTTTGGTCTGGGATCTATCCTGGTTATCGTCCCATCGTTGAGCACTGCCAGTTGATTGTCTTCGATAAACTTCATGAGTTTTGTACCAGCCCTGTCGTTCTGTATAGCGCCCCATGTGTTGTGGTGACAGTTGAAGTCTCCCACTATTAGGGCTTCTGACGTAAGTCTGGTTTGGAGGGCTTGGGTGTCTTCATCCTCAATTACCCCTCTGGGACAGTATACATTAATTATAGTTAGGTTTTTAGGGTTCCCTGTGATAGTTGCACTGACACACTCAATGTTCTTGGTGCGGAATGTTTCATGTGTCACAATCTGGAACTGTTCGTGCACTAACAGGGCAACCCCGCCCCCTGTAGCTTCTGTCCTGTCCTGTCTAATTACTGTGAACCCACGGCACCTATACTGTTGATCTGGTTTCAGGTGGGTTTCCTGCAGGGCATAAATGCAGTTCTGGCTCCCCAGTTGTTTCATGATTTCTTGGAGGTGGGATTTAATGCCCCTGCAGTTCCACTGTATTATTCTCGCGTTTCTATTATCCATTTTTGGTTCTATTGTTATTGCTGTCTGACCAGGTCTCTGTTCATCCGCCCTTTATCCTTCATACTCGGAGCTGCTTTCGTTGTCTTCATAGCTGTTTCCTTCCTCTATTGTTAGTAGTCGTTCCCTCTGCCAGTTTGGCGCGGTGCTGTCCTTGTGTATTCCGCGTTCGCGAGCTATCTTGGAATTACTCTTCGATGTCCTTTCCTTCCATAGTGTTTCTATTTTGTTGTTCATTGCACTCATCTGACTGTTCAGCCACATTGGTTGTTTCTTTCTCGCGTCGGAAGGAAATATATTCCATATTTCTGTGTGTCCTTCTTCCACTTTCCTTAGTTTCGTTTCCTGTTGTTCCACCTTCTTGTTGATGTCTTTTATCTGTTCTTCCATGGTTTTTTTCCATCCTTGCTGTAGCTTCTTCCATGCGTTTGGTGGCCTTTGCCAATTTTTCTTCTGCTTCTTGCGCTCTTTTAAGAGCCTGTCTTAGGTTGTCGTCCTCTGGTCTTGTGTCTGATCCTGCTTCTTTTTGTGTCTGTTGACTTTTTTCCGGCGGTTTGTCGGCTACTTGTGCTCTCTGGTTAGTTATGTCTGTTTGCATTATCCGACTCTTGGGTTGCGATTCGGGGCCGCTTTTGGGGAGGTTCTGCTTTAATGTAACTATCCTGAGTGGTGTCTTTGTTAGCACTGACTCCCTCCAGGCAGCCAGTTCCCTTTTGTATGCAGGACACCCTTTGTATCTTGCACCGTGATTGCTCTTGCAGTTGGCGCATGTTCTTTTGGGATTGTGTTCTGCGTATTTTGTTTCATTTTTTTGCGAGCTGGCAGTCGCTCCTCCAGTGCGGTCCTCAACAGAACTTGCACGTTGACACTTTCTGTCTGCAACTTTGCCGGAAGTGGCAAAATTTCTGGCAAAGTGTGCACTGTGCTAATGGGGGAACATATGGTTCGATGTGCTTGGGTTCCTTGTTTAGGGATATCTGACTCGGTGGGTCTTGTCCTTCACATTTGATTTTTATGATCGACGTGGGTTTTCCTTGCCCGTTCGTTTTTCTTTCTCCGTCTATTATCTGTGCATGTTTGTTTTCTTTCCTAAGGTCGTTTAGGATCTTAGGCATGTCCAAATGAGGGCTGATGCCTTTGACCACTATGTCGCAGGTTGGTTTGCAGACATCGATGTCTACTATGATTTCATGTGCTAGTTGGATATTGTAGGGTTTCTTTGTTCCTCTAATTTGTTTGATGATTTCATCCATTTCTTCTGTGTTATTCGGATAGAAGATTGCCGTCCCTTGTTTTGTTTTATATAAGTTCTTAATGGTTCTGTGTCCTATTTTGACTTCCAGCATCGATTTTATCTCGTTATCATTCAGCGCTTTGATGGACGCCTGTCCTTGCTTGACTTCTGTTACTACTAGTCGAGTCTTCTCGATCTCTGGTCTGTCTGCTGGTCTTGTATTTTGGGTTTCTGTCGGGTCTCTCTGGCTGTGGGATCGTTTATCATTTCTGTTTGTGCTGACTGCAGGTGCTGTACCGGCTGTTACTGATTTCTGTTTGTCTCTGGTAGATCCACTGCTTGCCTTCCCCCGGGTGGTGCCCGATTTAGGAAAAGAAGCTGCCTTTTCTGAGTACAATTCCTTGCCTTGAGAGCTACTTCTGATGGTGTAGGCCATTTTGTAAAGTTTTAGGGAATTCTTCTGGTTATTTGGGTTTATCGCGGTGATAAAGTTTTATATGAGATAAATAGTGTTACTACTCACGTTTCTTGGTTTCCTTGGAAATATTGGCACAGTTGTCACAATCGCGACAATCAAACAGTGCGGTGAAAACACGTGCGCCTCCAGCGATGAAATACACACGAGTTTCTTGTTTTCCTTCGGAAATAATCATTCACGTGTCACAATCGCGATATTCCAATAGTGCGGAGAAACAATGTTCTACTCCAGCGAAGAAATACACACGGGTTTTTTTTTGTTTTTACCTTGGAAATAAAATCACACTTGTCACACACGCGATAATCCAATATTGTGAAAGTGTGCATTCGTTGTTGTCACTACAGGGGAAAACAGTGCTCTTGGTGAGAGCTGATCCGTTTTGAATACACTTCTAATTCGAGCAGTCTCATTCGAGTCAGGAATATTTATACCCGGCTTCTTAATTACTCTTATCTATTGGGTAACTTTGATTCTTAGATCTAGAATTTATTTCCCTGCATCACACGTCGTGTCGCTTCTACCTTCGCGTGGTTGTAATTTCCAAACGCGTGTCTGTCTCAAGTCTGCCCGTCTCTATAGATTCATTATCAGTCCAACCATTCACTCCTTTCACAGCTTTTGCTCTGCTGGACAGACATGTTATCAGCGTGAAAGCTCCTGTCAGTCTAACAATATGATTAACCCGGGAGTCTTATCAAGCAGGAATGTCTACCTATGCTCTGCTGGTAAACATAAGCCTTATAAGGCGTCATGTTTGAACTTGCTCAAGCATAGAAACCAGACTATGTTATAATATATATATATATATATATAATGATGAGAACAATTATAAGTGATAGTACATAACTTGGTGGCATGCACACCCCACTTCTGACAACTCATATTTATATAGTCAACAGAGAGAACAAACTGAAGTATCTGGGAATCACATTTGACAGTAGCCTGTCCTTTAAGGACCATGTGAAGTCGGTTGTGACAAGATCTCAAAAGGGACTCAATGCACTTAAAACTATGGCTGCAATGGACACAGAGAATGCTTTTCACACTATACCAGCACTTGATCCTCTCAGTGATTGATTATGGACTAGGACTGCTCACTATCTCAGTGTCAATTGCTGAAATTAGAGCGCATACAGAACGAAGCTCTGCGGGTCATTCTGGGATGCACCAGAGACACCCCAGTAGTGTGTATGTGTTACATCCTTGGTTTGTCGACTGTTGCTGGTAGGCTCAAGGTGATGCAGGCGAAGGCATACCTCAGAGTAGTTGCTGACACAGATCACCCGTTGCATGAGTTGCTGGACGTAGTTAAGGGTCAGCGACTGATAAGAGGGATATCATGGATGGCTCAGGTGGAGGATACAATCAGACAGGTGTGCATCTTGGAGAACATTAGGCGAGGAGAGGTGTGGGTCTGAGTGCCAGCGGAGCAGTCAGACTTGTGCAAAGTTATAATCACATTGAGCCAGGAGTGCAGGGAGTGGCCAGCAGGCGCCACGGAAGTGGAAATCCAGCAACTAATTCAGGATAATACTCGCACGGGTGATGTGATTATATACACAGATAGTTCGGTGTTGAGAGGCAGGAGAAGTGCCTGGGGGTTCTTAGCAAAAGCTAATGGTCGCCGCTTGGTACAGGAAAGCCAGGTATATGATACCACAACATCTAGCTTAAGAATGGAGGTGGAGGCGGTCAGTGCAGCTTTCCGCTGGATGGAGAATACGATACACACACACATCGTGATTGTAACTGACTCAGAAAGCATGCTGAGTAGGGTGAGGAGATGCAAGCTTCGTGCAGAGTGGCTTGCGTCGCTTCGGAAGTCACGGGTGACAAGCATCGTCTGGATCTTTTCTCCGGGGCATTCTGGTGTGCTGGGGAATGAACAGGCGGACAGATTGGCTGGCTCTGCAAAACTTGGTGAAGTATTGATGCATGATAAGGCAGACGTGGTTGCGGCCTTGTGGGAGCACGTGCGCACCGCGGGGGAGTAAATGGATCACTATGGTCTGGCAAGAATGCGACAGCGAGGGGTGACGAGGGGATCTGGCCGACGATCGACGATCAGAGGAAAGGCGAGACGGACATATAAACAAATTGCTACTGGTACTAATAGTGTTGGAACTCTTCACTGGCTGCTGAGGATGGGGACGGAGCGCTTATGGGAATGCCCCGAATGCAGTGATTCGGTTCCTAAATCAATCAATCAATCAAGAAACCAGACTGTATTTGTTTTCACCACTGGCCTTCTCCTTGCGTAATCATACACCATAGGTAGGTAGAAAGTGGCTTTGTACAATGGTGCGCAACATTGCGTCAGCTTCTTAAATGTTGAGAATACCGTTTATTCCTCTTTAATTCCTCATTTGTGTGTCCATCTTAAGTATAGACCGAGATATATTCTGGGATGGTAACGCGGCGTTCTGTGACATGGGTCTTGTACCTTGTGTCAACACTCACACATTGTCAACACTCCAACACCAACTGTAATGCTGTGTTCAGAGATGGTGGAAAGAACGCAGGCAATGAATTACCTGGGGATACGGTTTGATCGAAGCCTTGCTTATAATGTGCACATAGACCAGGTGATAACAAAGGCCAAGCGGGGTTTGGCAGCGATGCGGGTGATGGCGGCAGCAAACTGTGAGCAGCGCCATCTATGTCTTCTGTACGAGGGGTTGGTCATGTCTGTTTTGGAGTATGCAATGGCAATCCTGACTCTCAGCCATAAGCAGATAGAACGGATGGAAAGGATACAGAATGAAGCTATGCGCATTATTCTTGGATGTACAAGAGATACAGCATGCAGGGCGATGCGCTACCTTCTTGGGTTTCCAACCATTGAAGAGAGAATACAAGATTGCAGGGCACGCGCCTACCTCAGAATTAACGCAAACACACAACATCCACTGCATAGTGAAATTAGGAAGGTGAAGGGCAGCAGGTTAAAAAGAGGACGGTCGTGGATGGGTCAAGCCGAAGACATTCTTCAACAGGTGTGTTCACTTGAGGACTTAGAACCTGGTGAGGAGTGGGTGCAAGTGCCAACAGACTTCTGCACATCCTTTTCAGTTTGCATCCAACTTGACAGAAAATGCAGACAAGAAAATCCGGCTGCTGTTGAGGCTGAAGTACAAGCGTTGATTTTCGAGAATTCGCTAGACGGTGACGCGGTCATCTACACAGATGGGTCGGTCGTCCGACATGTGAGAAGCTCATGGGCCTTTACAGCTCGGGTCGGAGGGAGAATTGTGAAGGAGGACTCTGGTGCTTTTACTGAAACCACAAGTAGCCTGACCATGGAAGTCATGGCAGTAAGTAAATCAATAACATGGCTCGAGACACAGACATTCACTAGGGCTTGTTTCCTTAGCGACTCAATGAACATGATCAAGAGGATAGAGGAGGGGTCGATCCGAAGAGAATGGTTGCTGCCTCTGGAGCGGTCTCGACTGGCAAAGATTAGTTTCATCTTCGTGCCAGGGCATGCGGGAGTACAAGGAAATGAGAGGGCTGACAAGCTCGCAGGTGAGGCTACTATGGAGGGCGGACGCGCCATGGACCAGGCCGACATTCTGAATGCTCTACGAGAAGTAAGACTTTTGCGAGAACCAAGTGATGACTGTGAATCTACAACAATGGCCAGACTGCGAGAGCAGCAAATTAAAAGAGGTGTGGCCAAACAAGAACACTACGCAGGAAGCCAAAGAAGATTGATAAACCAACACAGAACTGGCGTCGTTAGCCGCTACACGTAGCAGGATTTGCTGAGGAGGGGATCCGAGCACTTATGGACTGAATGGTTCGATGTGCAATGAGGATGATCTGTCGACTAACTAACTAACTAACTAACCTTGTGTCCGATGCATCCTAAATGTGTGTAACATGTTGCTTTACTTATACTAACTAATGTTCACAGATGTGGTTCTGTAGACAAATGATTTTTTCCAGATTTTCAAGTCGTTTTACATGTCCAAAACATTTCATTTTCCTACTTTTTGTTTGTCGTCGTAGTCTGTCTTCTTCAATATTGAGTTCTTCATGGCAAGATCTGCGAACTCCTTTTAGTCAAATGAATTTGTAATACTCACATTACTTCTCGACTGGAAAGAATGATGGGAAGAGAGAACAGAGAAATGATGCTGGATGGATTGAGACGATGACATGGAGGAATATCAGCAGCGTAGTTGATTCAAAACACCAAAGATCGAGATGGGTGGAGAGACATGAACGCCTACGCCAGCTGGCTTGGCACTTGATGATGATGACGTTACTTCCAAAGAGGTAGTCTGTCTTCTTCAATATTGAGTTCTTCATGGCAAGATCTGCGAACTCCTTTTAGTCAAATGAATTTGTAATACTCACATTACTTCTCGACTGGAAAGAATGATGGGAAGAGAGAACAGAGAAATGATGCTGGATGGATTGAGACGATGACATGGAGGAATATCAGCAGCGTAGTTGATTCAAAACACCAAAGATCGAGATGGGTGGAGAGACATGAACGCCTACGCCAGCTGGCTTGGCACTTGATGATGATGACATTACTTCCAAAGAGGTTAAATACACAGTGGCAGTGTATTTGGTCAATATTATTGATGAGAATCAGAACTGAATAAATGGAGACGCCAGATGTGTTTAACATGCCCTGACCTAATATAAAAAGGAAGAGAACTCATTGCATGAGAGCTGTGATTCACAGGGAAGAGGCAGACATCATATGTCATACATTGCTTTGGACTACAAGACTAAATGCATTTTTATTATTCATTAGACACTGTTTTGTTTTTCTCCACGTGTGTGGCCCATATAACAGTACTGATGTATATGTTTTGGGTCTTTTCTGTAGCTGCATATGTCGATGGTTGACGAAGTCATGTAAATGCCCTGCATGCAACGCCGCTTGTTGCAGGCATCAAATGATAGGCGTATATCAAGTATGTGTAATTGTGATCTTTCGTAATTACGAATAAATATATTTAATATTTTAATTTTGTAAATATGCGTATTGGTTTTATTCCGTGGAGATTGCAGTATATACTTAGAGGCACCACAGGAGGGATGAGATCAACCCCTATAGTGGAAATGGAGAAGATGGGGAGGACACAATCACTGAAAGAGCGCAGAGATACCAAAACGCTAATACAAGCAAAAAAGTTCCCCAGCTTGCCAGGCCACCCTATGAAGAATAGATTTGAAAACCTAGCTATGAGGCGGTTGAAAAGAAGTAGTTTTATCCACCAGACCAAACGACTCTGCAGAGAAACCACCAATCTGCCCACATTTGGTATCCCACTGACAACTATTCCAGAGCGAACTCCATGGAAAGATGAACATAGACTATCACTACAAATCCAGAAAAAAGTGCGAGGAGTATTTGACAAGGAAGAACAGAACAGTGTACAGCGGAGATCAGCCACTCTCAGCTTCCTTGATGAAGAATACCCACAGGATCTCTGGATCCGAGTCTACACAGATGGGTCAGCACAAAATGCTGTTCGAAATGGAGGAGCGGGAGTGTACATAGAATACCCAAATAATACTAGGGACACGACCAGAGTTCCAACAGGAAAGTACTGCCATAACTATGATACTAAAGTTGAGTCAACCAAGATAGCAACAGAGCAATTACTAAATCCCAGCCATGGTACACAACCTGTGGTGCTATTGACAGATGCAACATCAGTACTCGAAGCGCTCCTATCTGGGAAATTGCCAGTACTAAGGACACTACTTTCTGAACTTAGCAGTCAGCATAAGGTTACCATAAAGTGGATACAATCCCACTGTGGGATACCCGGAAACGATAGAGCTGATCGATTGGCTAAGGAAGGAGAAAAAGAAGAACAGCCTGATGTGCCCATTACATACCACCAAAAAGAAAAGAATGATCAAATCAGTCAGAAGGCCACGAAAACCTGCTCACGACGACTAGCACGTTATGGACAGACCAGAACAAGTAATTATTCTGCGCCCCAGAACATGGCACAATAGATTACGCAACCACATGTATACACAATTCAAGATTGGTGAATCAGCCATGTGCACATGTGGATTGGCGTCGCAGACAGCAAAGCACATACTCCAAGACTGCCCAATCTACAACATATCCAGGCGAACCTTCTGGCTTAGAGAGACAACAGTGGATGATAAACTCTATGCACCGCTGAGTGAACTAAAAGAGACCGTTAAATTCATACAGGAGACAACATTGCAGTTATAGACATATTTCAAGCGGACGAAAGAAGAAGAATTGCAATATATGGAGAAGCATGAGCGTTTACAGGTTTATGGTAAGGAAGTTGGTGCTGAAGATGGTATTTCATATATGAGTATGAGTTCAAGAATCAACATAGTTGCACTTTGTACATTCCTGCACATGCTGCGATCCCATCTTCAGTGAACAATAATGTTTGCATATCCTTTATAGGACATCGCTGTCATCATCAGCAACTTTCAGCTGATTGTTGATTTCTTAGCAAGATTATGCTCAGTAGTTTGCCATTGCTTTCTGAGCGGCCGGCTCACATACCCCGTAAGTTACCGACGCGATTCTAACCACTTCTTATTCTCACCGTCGTCACGTTACTTACGAGAGTAAACGAGATTACGGAGGAAAGTCGCTACCCTCTAGGCCAGGAAGCCGGCCCATCTTCAGTAGCCAATGAAAATACTTGAAAATTGTTTCCTTTTTCAAATATGTGTCTTGTTGATATTTCATATTCTAAGTATCTGCATTGCTAAATTTTAATATGTACATACTACGGATGATTAATGATTGATTATATATTTAATATACACATATTATTGATGAATTGATATCAAATATGTGCATTGCTGATGCTTATAATTTGAAGCCAACTCCTTGCAATCTCCAACTGCCTTCCTTGGAATTTTTAGCATGCATAAGCACAGGATCTCCTTTTTTTTCCTACTTATCCGAGAGGGCTATAAGTCTGATCTCTTAACCCAAGAGATCAGTGGGACATATGATATTACATACCAATGGTTCTTGGAAAAAATCCCACCTCTATGCTAGGATCGAACCTACTACCTCAAGGCAGACACCTCTCAGCCTTGACTTCCCCCCTCCACTACCATATCGTTTCTCCTATTCATATTTAAGGCCATATTTCAAAACTTCAATTTTACCCTCACTTTGTTTATTCACCGGCTCTGTGATGAAGGGGTTATGGACGCAGTTCGTAACCCAACATACCGCGTTCGAAACACAACTGTGGGAGATTTGGAAGCATACCACTTTGCGTTGGTTTTTATAAAATGGCATGAGTGCCGGTCTCTCCCCCGATGTGTCTCCACCTTGACGTGGTGGGGGAGCTTGCATGTTCCATTGACCCCATCTGCTTTCCGATGGATGAAAACTACATATCGGACTGCTTATGGGATAGGGGCCAGACTAAGAGAGACACAACCTGCTGCTCTGCAGGTAGACTGAGGATAGCAGTCAAAAGATTAAATCAGGTACACGAAGGCAGAAGACCTTGGTCCGGACAATACTCTAAGGCTCTTTGTCGAGGGCTGTGGCTGAACGCCTCTAAGCCACAAACCCTCGGATATGAGAGCCGGGCCGATACACACCTACCGAAAAATAGAGGTGAGATACTGAGCAAGCTACATGCTGAGAGGTCTGATACCATGATCGAAGGCTCTCAAGTGGGGGATATGAGGGATTCCCGGATGAGAGGGCCTGGCCGTTTCTCGTTCACTGCTGCACGAAGGTAAGGTGCTGAGCCGGCAGCACATGTAGCCTACCTCGTGAGCGAGTACAAAAAGTGAGAAAAGTGCCCCGGTCGAATGAAATGGTTACGAAAACTGTCTGTATCTAACTCACAGAGAGTGTAGACAAAAGTGGAAAAACGTCTCAATAACACGAAATGGAACGCACGGCTAGCGAACCTATTGCGTGGTCCGAAGTCAAAAGCAAAAGCTTACCGAGTGGATGTCGCCCGCAGCCTGGCCGTTCCTGGTGTGTGCTTGAGCGACCAATGGCAAGCGATATGCCCAACACATGGAATTGAGGAATTTAAGCAGCCATGAGCAGGACGTGGCAACTCCTCGGGTGAGCCCAGTCTCAGAGCAATATGTGCCGGCTCTGCAATTATGGAAGCCTCCTTGGATAGCTTTAGATAGGCTCATGGTCTGCCCCTGCCTTCCCTTGAGGATTAACCGTGATGTCGATGATCGTTCTATCTTGACCAGCTGAGATGTGGGCGACATCACAACAATAAGTCTAACGTGCCTCGAAACCCGAGGAAGGCTAACCTCATTAAAAAATGCCTGCTGAAGTCGGAAGTGCCGTCCTACGGGTGGCAAACTAAAAATTGGCACTACGCATTTACGTCCGAGTGAAATGTCTCGTCCGAATGTCTCTCGTGCTAGGAATAGCTCTGACTACCTAGTTTCCGAATGCCGCTCTTGTTCGGAACAGCTCTGACTAGGTAGTTTTCCGAATGTCTGTCGTGCCTGGAACAGCTCTGACGGGCGCAACGACAAGCACATGTCCGAAAACTCGCTGAGTGGATACCGTCTGCAGACCTGTCTGGTTTGTGCGGGAACGGCCCGGGGCGAACGAAATGCCCAATATATTGAAGTGAGGAATTAAAGCAGCCATGAGCAGGACGTGTCGATTCCCTCGGTGAGCCCAGTACCAGGGCGCTATGTGTCGGCCCTGCAACTATGGAAGCAACCTTGGATGGCGGAAAATGCTATGGACTGTCCCTTCCTTCTCTTGAGGGATGACCGAAGTCCTCGTCTGTTCCAACTTGACCAGCTGGGATTTGGACGGTACCACAAAAGTGAGAGTCTCCCAGGAATGCTAACCTGGTCAAAAATGCACGCAGAAGCCGGATGTGTTGACCTAAGGGTTTCAACCCAAGAGTGCCTAACGCACACCGCAATCACATCTGAAAAAAACACTCCGGATGAACGAAAAGAAGAAGAAGAAGAAGAGTGCCGGTCGTTCAGACAGCAATGGCAAACTTTTTTTTTTTTTTTTTTTTTTAGCATATCCTTTACAGGACTTACCTGTCAACACCAGCATCTTTCAGCTGTATGTTGATCTCTTGGCAAGATTACGCTCAGTAGTTTGCCATTGCTTTCTGAGTGGCTGGCTCACATACCCCGTAAGTTACCGATGCGATTCGAACCACTGCTGATTTGAACCGTCATCACGTTACTGACGAGAGTATACGAGATTACGGAGAAAAGTCATAACCTCTAAGCCACGAAGCCGGCAATGGCAAACTACTGAACTTAAATTTGCCAAAAAATCACAAACAGCCAAAATGAGTATGGGGTTGACTGCGACATTCTGTGCAACTAACTTTAACTTGTTTATTTGTTGTGGTCCAAAGTTATCATATCTAGATTTAGGTTTAATTGTTCTTATCACTATAAATGAGAACTTCACCCTTTTGCCGTTGCACGTTCTGGCCCGCTAGTAAACCTTAGAGTGCAATCAGCGTAAAATGGATACCAGGAAATGTCACGGAAAGGAAAGACAGCTGCAATAATATTGATTACTCCTAGAGTGTTAATTTGTGAGTAAATATATGTATCTATCACCATCATATGTCCGAAACGCCTCAAGTCGTGTAAAAAAGGGTCCTTTTACATTTATTTTTCTCTAGGTAGAATTCACATATAGTTTATTCACTGGGTATGATTTTTAATGTACATATAGATTATACCCTGAAACAGTTCCTTTCGGAAAATAGGCTAAAGTCTGTTGGCAGTGTAATAAGTAAAACTCCTGTAGGAAACATTAAACACCCCCCCCCCCCCCCACCCCCAATCCTGAAGAAGGAACATGCTATGGATCTGTAAATTGTTAAGGCTGTCACAGTTTGCATGCATGATTACACGTAGGTAGGCGCGTTAGCGAAGTTGATAGCGGACTGCACCGATAATGTCATGAGCAGTGCCAGTTGCATGTTTGATGCCAGGACTCGTCGCTTGCTAACGAAAGTGAAGGAAAGACTGGCAACCTATTCCTCCTTACATTCAGGCCTGCGAAATGTGATGGTGCTACCACATCACAGAACCCTGGAAGTGCCATGATAAAAAATCACCCTAAAACAGAGTAATGCAAGTAGCGACAATAATTAAATATATCAACACAACCAGAGAGGGTTAAAAACAACTGTGCCAGTTCAAACAGGAATCCAATACGATTCACGTCAGGCGGGTTCAAGCGAACAACGGTCAGTGAACACGGGGACTGGTCACGTGACAAGACTAGAAGGTGGCTACCGTGGCTACATGTCTAGTTCATGACGGGCAAAGGCCTGTGATGGATGAACATCGAACCACATCAACAACTTAAGATTAACTTTCGGAACAATGGCGGCCGGTGTCGCTGAATTCACTGGTGTGCCTTTTCGCTTCACAAGTGCATTTTTCAGGAGACTCCTGGGAGTTGTCGCTGGAGATACGGAGTTCGTGCTTTGTGCAGCGCTTTCGGCGGGTCGCGCTGCGGAAAGAGAACGAGCCATGTGGGATAAAACCCGGGTCAATGAAGTCTTTCTGGTGACTGCCGATTCTATCGACGATGAACTGTATTTTTCGTGGAGGACTTGTGTTGGCATTCTGACGGCGGCATTATGCACAGTGAATCTGTGCGGGCTGTTGGTTTGCCGAGAAGCCTGTCTGTTCCACTTTTTCCCATTGGGCAGTGATGAGCATTTTCTGTGATTTCACTGGTACAGGGAAGGAGCATAATGGGGACGACCCGTTGCCGTGAAGTTGGAACCGGGATTAACTAACTAATTTGATTAACTACCCGACATCAGCGGCTGACTGAAATTGTAATTGATGAGTCTTCAACTTTAAACGAACGAGTGTATCAGACTTTATAGCCAGCTAGAATCTCCATCGAAGCATCAATGGGCCTATAACGACAAGTGTAGATGTGTTTAGGCCATATTCTTGAACGACCAGTTTAGAGTGTTACGTGTTATGAATTCTAACAGGATGAGTCAGTAAGTTGGTCATCTTTACTATTTTATGAACAAGTATTCACTGTGACAAATGACTAAGACCATCACTCCAGCTGTGACGATGAAGAAGGGCTCCGGTGACAGACTGCCTTTGCATGATACAACATTCTGGCAGTGTCATGTATTAAACGGAGACGAAACCTGGTCGATGCGGATGTTACTGTTACACCGAGAATTTCCAGATAAACATTTCGCGTACTCTGAGACGGATGTGTTTTCACGTCATTTTGTCAACTGTGGTCTGCTTGAATAAAAGATGCCTGTTGCTGGACTTGACAGCGAGCCTGCATTATAAACACCCCAGCAATACGGCAGAAGTGACCTGCTTCTGTGACACTGTTTAGATACACGCAGGAATCGGCGGCAAGTCATTCCCCCGCTTAGTGGACGACAAGCTCTGCCGTCGAATCCTCGCCTGACCGCGCTCTTGGTATTATCAGCATCACCTCCCCAATGTTAAACGTCACCAGCTTTGACCCAGTTTCATCCAGTCCCTATTTGCTGTGCTGAGTCATGACCTGGTTGCATTCAGATATACCACTTCACGTGTATGACCTTACATTACTGGTCGCGCACACCCCGTTAGCTTCTGAGCTTGGAGAAGGGAAGTGGATCACAGTCCCCCTGGATATGGTACTCCGATATCGGGTTGTGAGTAAAATATATGCCACAGCCTCATTGCCATAGATGCCAGCCCTTTTAAGGGCACATTCAACCTGAACGCTTATGCATTGGCTTAAGAGTTAAAACTCCATATACTTCATACATAAAGAAGATTAATTCTACACACTTAACTATTAAATCTAAACATGAATCTTTACACAGAAAAGAGATTACCCTCTATACTTAACTAAGAAACCTAAGCATTATACCGTATACAGAATGTAATTTTGACCCCAAACATAGTCCAATACAGTGCTACTTCTGCTAATACATTGGACTCATTTTTACGTGTGGATTAGCTTTCCCAAATACAAGAGTCCCAAATCATCAGGCAAACCCACCCCGACTTTAGAGGTACTTGTAATTTACGTCCCCAAGTCAAGGACGAGAAGTCAAACTTTTAGTCCAACTGATCGATGTAAGGGTTGAACCCGTTACATCACTATCAACACACCGGAAGTATAAGAGCAAGTCATCTGATCCATTCAGCTATGCTGACCCACCAGAACGGTGATTACTATCAAGATTTACTAAGAAAATTAAACATTATAATTCATGTGTGAAGGAGATGGCTATATCATGCTATTTTATTAATGCAGAGTTTGGAAACCTACTATGACATCGCTTCCACCAGTGTGGAGGAAGATCCCATTCCTGCGATGAGGTGGAATGCCAGATGCAGAAGAAGAGCAGCTCGAGCCCTAAAGTTTCGGGGTAGCTACTTTTGTAACATTTTCTAAATTGCTTTTTAATTATATAAGCTGCATATTTGGATACCTCTTTAAAGAAAACAAATCCAACGATACCTTATTCAAGTCTATGCGTCAATTCTAAGCTGAGATATTAATGTTTGTGGGTCAGTTTATCGTGTAATATAGGCAAAGAGGGAAATTGTCTAACTCGCTTTTGGAAAAGTGTCACCAGAATACATTAGCTAAGGGCAGATAACTGCTCTTGGTTTTTTTCTCGCTAAGGGGGATAACTCGTGTTGTTATTTTGAGGGCCACAGGTAGAAAGTAAAATTCAAATGAAAACCTTAAACTCCCTCTTACTCCTGCCTCTTCCTCCACTCCAACCCCGCCTCCGCTTACTCCTTCTCATTCTTCCTCCTCCTTCCTCCTAAAGCCATTTGAATAATATGGCACATTTTTGCAAATGCAAAAATATGCACCACGACTGTCATGCAATAATAAAAATTGTGAATAATGTAATAAGCCTTAAGATTTAATGGTGACTTTCAACTTTTATAAAATGCCACATCATGCACTTTAGAAAACGTAAATAACACAACCATGAGTTATTTACTATGCATATTTTTTAGTTGCATGTCCTTCACTGGACGTAGCAGTCAACCGCAGCATCTTTGGCTGTTCGTGACTGCTTGGCTAATCTTATAGTCAGTAGTTTGCCATTGCTTTCTGAATGACTGGCACATTTTTCGAAAAAAAAAACCAGCACTGCTGTGTTTTGAACCCGGGTATACAGGATTACGAATCGTGTCTGTAACACCTTCGCCATGGAGAATGGTAGTCTGCATATACAAACATATTATTCTGAGTTATATTAATTGAGTAATTGTTATTAATCAACTACATTATTAAAGCCAGCCCATTGGCAAAGAGGTAATGGACGCAGTTCGTAACCCAGCATACGTGCATTCGAAACACAGCTGTGGGTGATTTGGCAGCAGACTGCCTTGCGTTGGTTTTTTTAAAAATGGAATGGGGGACGGTCATTCAGAAAGAAATGACAAACTATTGAATGTAAACTTGCCAAGAGATCACAATTGCAAAATAGGCTGTGGAGAATGGTAGTCTGCATATACAAACATATTATTCTGAGTTATATTAATTGAGTAATTGTTATTAATCAACTACATTATTAAAGCCAGCCCATTGGCAAAGAGGTAATGGACGCAGTTCGTAACCCAGCATACGTGCATTCGAAACACAGCTGTGGGTGATTTGGCAGCAGACTGCCTTGCGTTGGTTTTTTTAAAAATGGAATGGGGGACGGTCATTCAGAAAGAAATGACAAACTATTGAATGTAAACTTGCCAAGAGATCACAATTGCAAAATAGGCTGGTGTTGGTTGTGACATCCTGTAAAGAATATGCAACTAACTAACATTATTAAATCTTGGATTCAAATCATATGATATTAATAAAATAGTGACACCATATGTTCTGTTTCCTTGTCCCATAGATATCAAAATGTATGTATGTATGTATGTATGTATGTATGTATGTATGTATGTATGTATGTATGTATGTATGTATGTATGTATGTATGTATGTATGTATGTATGTATGTATGTATGTATGTATGTATGTATGTATGTATGTATGTATGTATGTATGTATGTATGTATGTATGTATGTATGTATGTATGTATGTATGTATGTATGTATGTATGTATGTATGTATGTATGTATGTATGTATGTATGTATGTATGTATGTATGTATGTATGTATGTATGTATGTATGTATGTATGTATGTATGTATGTATGTATGTATGTATGTATGTATGTATGTATGTATGTATGTATGTATGTATGTATGTATGTATGTATGTATGTATGTATGTATGTATGTATGTATGTATGTATGTATGTATGTATGTATGTATGTATGTATGTATGTATGTATGTATGTATGTATGTATGTATGTATGTATGTATGTATGTATGTATGTATGTATGTATGTATGTATGTATGTATGTATGTATGTATGTATGTATGTATGTATGTATGTATGTATGTATGTATGTATGTATGTATGTATGTATGTATGTATGTATGTATGTATGTATGTATGTATGTATGTATGTATGTATGTATGTATGTATGTATGTATGTATGTATGTATGTATGTATGTATGTATGTATGTATGTATGTATGTATGTATGTATGTATGTATGTATGTATGTATGTATGTATGTATGTATGTATGTATGTATGTATGTATGTATGTATGTATGTATGTATGTATGTATGTATGTATGTATGTATGTATGTATGTATGTATGTATGTATGTATGTATGTATGTATGTATGTATGTATGTATGTATGTATGTATGTATGTATGTATGTATGTATGTATGTATGTATGTATGTATGTATGTATGTATGTATGTATGTATGTATGTATGTATGTATGTATGTATGTATGTATGTATGTATGTATGTATGTATGTATGTATGTATGTATGTATGTATGTATGTATGTATGTATGTATGTATGTATGTATGTATGTATGTATGTATGTATGTATGTATGTATGTATGTATGTATGTATGTATGTATGTATGTATGTATGTATGTATGTATGTATGTATGTATGTATGTATGTATGTATGTATGTATGTATGTATGTATGTATGTATGTATGTATGTATGTATGTATGTATGTATGTATGTATGTATGTATGTATGTATGTATGTATGTATGTATGTATGTATGTATGTATGTATGTATGTATGTATGTATGTATGTATGTATGTATGTATGTATGTATGTATGTATGTATGTATGTATGTATGTATGTATGTATGTATGTATGTATGTATGTATGTATGTATGTATGTATGTATGTATGTATGTATGTATGTATGTATGTATGTATGTATGTATGTATGTATGTATGTATGTATGTATGTATGTATGTATGTATGTATGTATGTATGTATGTATGTATGTATGTATGTATGTATGTATGTATGTATGTATGTATGTATGTATGTATGTATGTATGTATGTATGTATGTATGTATGTATGTATGTATGTATGTATGTATGTATGTATGTATGTATGTATGTATGTATGTATGTATGTATGTATGTATGTATGTATGTATGTATGTATGTATGTATGTATGTATGTATGTATGTATGTATGTATGTATGTATGTATGTATGTATGTATGTATGTATGTATGTATGTATGTATGTATGTATGTATGTATGTATGTATGTATGTATGTATGTATGTATGTATGTATGTATGTATGTATGTATGTATGTATGTATGTATGTATGTATGTATGTATGTATGTATGTATGTATGTATGTATGTATGTATGTATGTATGTATGTATGTATGTATGTATGTATGTATGTATGTATGTATGTATGTATGTATGTATGTATGTATGTATGTATGTATGTATGTATGTATGTATGTATGTATGTATGTATGTATGTATGTATGTATGTATGCATGCATGTATGTATGTATGTATACACACATTGGCATGTATGTATGTATGTATGTATACACACATTGGCACCTTGCCGTCTTGACAGACGATAGTTTGTGCTTCAAAAAGGCATAATAACTTTTACCCATAGCGGTAGCGAATGTGACTGGTAAAGCCAATTCGCGCTGTAAATTTTCGTTCACAGTGGGTGCAAGTGATCACGTGGTTATTTCCACTACCATGAACCATCTTACGTCTCACACGCTCAGTGTTTGACTTATCTGCAATAATTTTCTAATTTGTCTTTATTCCATTTCTGATGTTTGCCCTCCATGCAACACGTTCAGCGGCGACTTGCTCCCAATCGTCATTATCAATGCCTGTATCAATCATGTCCCGCTTACACACATCTTTGTATCGTAGAAGAGGCCGACCCTGAGATCTCTTACCCATCTGTAATTTACCAAATAAGATGTCCTTTGGTATTCTACCATCATCCATCCTCCTAAGATGTCATATCCACCCAAATCTACAAAGACTGAGCATGGAATAAACCGTCACACAACCTGATCTTTCCAATACTTCAGTATTTGTGATTTTGTCTTGCCACTTAATACCAAGAATTCTTCGCAGACACCGCATATGAAAGCTGTTTAAACGTTTTTCTTGTTGTGAGTAAGGTTACCAGACTTCACTGCCATAAAGAAATGTTCTAAGGACACAGGCTTGATAGACAAAAAGTTTTGTTTTTGCTGTAAGCTTCAGGTTCTCCCAGATTCCTTTTGTTAGCCTGCTCATTGTTGTTGCTGCCTTACAAATCCTGATGTTGATTTCCTGATATCGAGATAATTTGCTATTTACCTCTGATCCTAAACATGTAATATAGTCTACAATCTCCAGTTCGGCATCTTCAATAAAGATTGATGGTACCCCATGTTCACTTTGTGACATAATCTGTCTTCTTTTTGCTAATTGTTAAACCAAATTCAGAACAAGTAATGAAGAATGCAGATAGTAGACGTTGTAATTCTTCCTCAGAGTGGGTCGTATTTGCAGCATCATCTGCAAACATCAACTCTCTGATCAGTACCCTCCTAATTTTGGCTTTCAATCTCTTAGCATTGTGGTGTCCAACGCTAAACATTTCTTCTCGATAGTAGAATAGTTTTTCTCCGTCGAATTCAGATTTCTGCTTGCACAGGCAAACGGAAATAATGTTGTTTGTCCATCAAGAATGATGATGACCTTTTATTTCATCCAGTGGGGTTGAAAGTATGGAGCCATGAGTTCTAAGATGGCTGATAATGCCTATTTTGGCTCGAAATGTTCTTTGACAATGTGGACAAAGAATGCATGAAGTTTCTGGAGGAGTATTTCCTGCAGTTGTTTTTCATTTGTCTTTTCTACACAGCTCTTGCAGTCCTGGTTGCTTCACAAGTGACTGCACCCTTGCGTAGTGATGCACGCCACGAATTTCGGTCTCTGGCTGCAGTGTCCCAGGTGTCATGGTGAATTCCAAAAGCATTCAGTGAGATTTTCAGAGTGTCTTTAAAGCGTTTCCTCTGGCCGCATTGGGAGCGTTTACCACAACGTAACTCGCCGTAAATAATTCGTTTAGGGAGCCTGTGATCTGGCATGCGAGTCAAGTGACCAGCCTAGCGAATCTCATTCTTCATTAGTAGAGTGTGGATACTGGGCATGGACGCTCTTTCTAGGTCTTCAATTTCTGGGATCCTGTTTTGCCATTTAATCTTCAGTAACTTCTTAAGGCAGACTGTAAACAGTCCAGGTTTCACAAGCATATAGCAGTGTGGATAATACAACTGCTTTGTAGACTTTCAGCTTTGTTTGCAGGCTTATTCCAGTTCTGTCCCATACATTCTTGTACAGTCTGCCAAAGGCAGCGCTGGCCTTGGAGATTCTTGCATTCACTTCATCATCAATTGTGGCAGCTTGTGACACAGTGCTGCCAAGATAGGTGAATTTGTCCACAACACTTAGACTATAACCATTCATTTTGATATTCGACGCAGTGTGATTATTCCCTGAAGTTGGCTGGTACATAACTATAGTATTCTCCAAATTTATATTGAGCCCAAAGTTGGCACAGGCATGTGAGAAAGCTGAAACATTATGTTGCATGTCCGCCTCTGAGTTGGCGTATAGAGCGCAATCATCAGCAAACAGGAGCTCTCTGACGGTGTTGCTGTTAATTTAGGTTTTAGCTTTCAGCCTTCTGAGATTGAATAACTTTCCACCCATGCGGTAGTTAATGTCTATTCCAATGTCGTTGTTTTCGAAGGCATTCATCAACATAGCTGAAAACATGAGGCTGAACAGTGTTGGTGCCAGGACACATCCTTGCTTCACTCCATTGGTGACAGGAAAGGGCTAAAACAGTTCACCATTTTCCTGTACTCTTGCCTGCATGCCATCATGAAATAGCCGCACTATTTGGACACACCTTCGTGGACAGCCATATTTTGCCATAATCTTCCACAGTCCTTCTCTGCTGACTGTATCAAAAGCCTTGGTAAGGTAAATGAAAGTGGAGAACATTTCAGAGTTATGTTCCTGACATATCTCTTGCAGCTGCCTTGCTGCGAAATCATGTCAACAGTTCCACGTTCTTTTCTGAAATCACATTGACCCACAGAAAGAAAACCTTGATCGAGATGGGCCGTGAGGCGATTGAGAAGAATTCTGGCGAGTATCTACCCTGCAATTGAAAGCAAGGAGATGCCTCGGTGGGTGTCACAGGATTGTCGATTTCCTTTTCGTTTGTAAAGGTGGACTATTGACGCGTTCTTGAAATCTTGTGGCATGGTCTCGTTCACCCATATGTTTGTAAAGACTTGGTGAAGCTGCTCTGTTAGGACCGGCCCACCTGCCTTGTATATCTCTGCCTGGATAGAGTCCGGACCAGGTGCCCTGCCGATGGAGAGTTGCTGGATGGCTTTGTTTACTTCCACTATGGTTGGCAGGTCATCAAGTGTATCATTGATGGGGACTTGAGGAAGGCAGTTGATGGTTTCATCATCGAAGAAGGAAGTTGCATTTAAGATGTTGCTGAATTGTTCTGCCCAGCGCTGAAGGATTTCTTTCTTATCGGTGACCAATGTTCCCCCATCTGCACTGAGGAGGGGAACTGTGCCTGGTGACGTAGGACCATAGACCGCTTTCAGTGAGTCGTAGAAGTTTTTCATATCATGTCTGTCAGCAAAGCCTTGAATTTCATCAGCTTTGCTGCTCAGCCAGGAGTCCCGCATGTGCCGAAGTTTCTGCTACACTACTCTCTGAATGTTCTTGAAGGCATCTTTTTTTTATGTTGACTTAGAGTAATTCAAAATGTGCCTTGAGGAGAAGATGTTTCTCGGCCAGCAATTGGTTGATGTCTTCGGAATTTTCATCAAACCAGTCTTCATGCTTTCGGGGGGTTGAACCCAGGATTTCCATAGCAGTGTTGTAAATTATGCCCTTTAGGACTCTCCACTCTGTTTCTGTATCCTGTTTAGCTGCAGGTGTCCAACGCTAAACATTCCTTCTCTATAATAGAATAGTTTCTCTCCGCCGAATTCAGTTTTCTGCTTGCACAGGCAACCGGAAATAATACCGAGTTCTCATCTTCCTTCCTTTGAAGAAGTGTAGCCCCAATCCCTATGTTGCTAGTATTCATTCGAACAATGAATGGGCGTTTGAGATCTGGTAAATGAAGTGCTGGTCTTGTCAGTAAGAACTTCTGCATAAGTATTTACTTTGGTATACGGAGCTGGGTAAGTTTTGACCCGCACAGGAGTAGAGTCAATCAACTTTATGTCGAACTCAACTAAATTAGTAAGTTCTGGCTTGTCTGTAAGTACTTTTGCGTAAGTATCTAAAAGATCCCGAATATGCTTCAGCTGGTCCTTTGTTAATGCAGGAATGATGTCCACATCTTGAAACATGTATTTTGCTTGCAGAGGGTACTCCACTCCCATTGTGTTTCAATGGTCTACATCTGTAGCCACTGCCAAAGCCATTAGATGTGCTGTCTTGGTAGAAAGCCTTTCATTATATTTCCTCACGAGGTTTATGTGAACAATCTTCAACTTGTCTCTGATAGAAATATTATAATTAGTGCGAGAAATCTTCTCCATCTCTTCATATGGTCCTTTCCACCCGATGTGCAACTTATTAGTTGCAATCCGATGTGCAACTATTGGGAGAAGTAACAGCACTTTCTCTCCTACCTCCAACTCTCTATCCTTTGCTTGCTTGTTGAAATAGCGAGAAATGTTACGTCGAGCTTTTAGATTGTCAGAAGCCGGTCTCCAACCATGTTGTAGACGTTGTTTCAACTCAGCAACATAAATAGATGCAGTTACAACTGTCTCATCCACTTGATCATCGGTCCATGTTCGAAGCAAAGTCTCAAGTGGTCCCTTTATTGGTCGTCCAAACAACAAAGTTGCTGGTGCGATCCAATTGAGTGATGGGGTTACTTCCCGATAAGCAATTAAGGCTGCCGGTACTTACGTGTCCAACTTCTGTGGTTTTTCTTGAGCTAGTTTCCTCAAAATACTGATTCGGGTACCGTTAAATCGCTCTACAGTTCTGTTCGAAGCCGGATGATACGGGAAACTATGAATTTGTCGAGACTGAAAGAGTCTAAAATCTTCTTCCATAAGCTTCCCTCTGAACTGAGATCCATTATCAGTTAGAATCCTAAATGGAAATCCTAACCTGGTAAATATGCCAAGCAATGCATCAGCTACATGCTCAGAATCGCTTGATGGCATAGGCACTGCTTCGGCCCACATCGAGCAAGTGTCCACCAGAGTAAGTATATAGTAGTTTCTTCTCTTCGTTAGCGTACGAGGTCCTACTATATCAACAGGTTTACATACACACGAGGATGGTCCTAAAACTTCACATACCTACAGGTTCCTGCTGCGGGATAAGAGACCGTTTAGTTAGTATGACCCAAGGCATGTGTAAGGGGCCTTTACTTTATTGCTTTACTCATTCATACTCGCACTAAACTCATTCTGTACAAGCAACTTACCATGCATGTATGATCACTGCAACGAAAAGCACAGTTTTCACAACATATTTTGTTCAGTCCAGTTGTTACATTAGCATCCATATTCCAGTTGTTACATTAGCATCCATATTCCAGTTGTTTCTTTAACTCCCCCTGTCCCATAGTGCTGTTATGCTAGCTACCTCAAGTTCAATCATTGACTGCTTTATTACAACAGCAATCGAATGGGGTGGAAAGAGTTACAGTGACCAGTACTTGGGACAGATAGAGCCAACAGGATGGATTTGTTTATGCGAAGTTCATACATTAGATTACATCTGTCTGAGGTTAGGCGGCCACTCTCATTTCATTCACCTGCTTCCTTCTCCTCCTTCTCTTCTTCTTTTATTCTTTCATATTTCTTCCCCTTCTTCAGTTCCCCTCCTCCTCTTCCATCTCCTCCTCTTATGCTTTTTATTCTACTTCTTATTCTCCTCCCCATCCTTCTGCTTCCTCATCATCCCTCCCTTCTCCCTTCAACCTCTTCTTCTCTGCCTCCTCCTTTATCGTCGTCGTTTTCTACTTCTGCTTCTCCCCTACTGCATCTTCTCCTGCACTTCTTAGTCCACGCCCGCCCGCCACCCTTTCTTCTGTGTTGGTAATGCTTGCTCAAGAGATTCGATTGCTGGATGTGTATTACACGTTGCTGTATTTAAGTACGTGTTGAGTCTCCTAGGCAGCTTTGTATGGAGGTTGGTCTCCGCTGACCAGTGTTCCGTGATTGCAAACGAAAAGAAAAGTTATAGCTGTCTTGAAGAATATATTTCCTGCTTGTCCTGCCCCAGTTCACTTGTGTACATAGATGCTGGATCAACTTCAGTCTGTGTAATCCATTATTCAGCCTGTTGTGTCCTGTTCTGGTGCGGAACTGGATCACCTGTTGTGCTCGGTCAAGGTACTAACACTTGTCTCGTTGTTGGTTGAGTCTTCTGACACTAGGTAGGGGTCTTCTTGTCACGGTAGGTGATTGTTCTGTTTTATTCCTTGTACTGCTTTAGACAACCAATCTGCTCTTGTAGTTCTGGGTATTCGGGGTCTCCTTGGCTGTGTGGTGAACCCTGTCTCGTGCTTCAGAGATCCTGTGTTCGTTTCGAACTCCGCCCTTCTGTTCACGAGAGAAATGTTTTCTGAGACTCCTGCAGATCGTCACTGAAATTACGGAGTTTGTGCTCTATGTGATGCTTTCAGCAGACTGTTCTGTGGAAAGAAGACTGGGCCACTTGGAATGAAACGGATCCTCTTCTCTGTTAAGTCTTTATACCTTTCCGGGTATGCCACATTTGGATGGCATCCACTGTAGTACTATTATTGTCTAGGTGGTTACTTGACTTACCGGCTCTGTGGCGAAGGAGGTTAGGGACGCAATTAGTAATCTCACAAACCGCGTTCAAAACTCAGCTGAGGGCGATTTGGTAGCACACGTTGGTTTTTATACAGTGGTGTGAGTCACAATCGTTCAGAAAGCAATGACATACTGCCGAACTTATACTTACCAAGAAATCACAAACAGCTAAATCATGCTGAGGTTGAATGCAACGTTCTGTAAAGGATATGCAAAATATATATTTGTTACTGTTGAAAGCTTGCAGAGCTGACATTGCTCCAGTAAAATAAAAACACCTGCTGGCAGTGGATTGTTGTGTTATCATTTTTGGAGCAATGCTTCTAGCTTGTACTTCAGCCGGTAGTTTCAGCAGAATATTCCAGTTGGTGAACAGGTGGATTCATTTGTTTTTCTTGGTAGATCACATACCTGGTTAGCCCCTGCTTCACCTTTCTTTACTACTCAAGTTCCAGATTCCTCAGTATATGTATGTGAGTGCATAATTCTCTATGGTACAGTCCTCCAGCCATTTCACTTGCTCTCTTCTCTCCTGGAAGATATTGCATCCATCTCCTCATCTCATAGTATAGCCAAGGGCTAATTTCAATGAAAGCAGACAACCCTGCGTTGGTTTCCCATTCAAAGGTAGGAGTGTCGGGCGTTCAGAAAGTAATGGCAAATTATTGAACGTAAATTTGCCAAGAAATCACTAACAACCAACAAATGCTGGGATTGACAGCAACATTCTGTAAAGGATATGCAACTATTTTGTTTGTTTGTTAGCCAAGGCAGCATAATGTGTAATTCAATTACCTGCCAGTATTTCAGTCCTTGTTCAGATTCTTTATGATTTCCCATAGCTCTAAGGTCGACTCAACCTGGTGTAACGATTACAGAGAATTCTCCTGGAAGCACAAGCGGTAGGGAACGGAGTTGGCTACCTCACCTCATAACGTAATAAGCTGAATACAGTAAAGTTCTGTCGCTTTTGCTTCTGCAGTAAATGTCAGGGGATCATATTTTCTTGTGCTAGTGAGTCCAGTCGTGTTTCGGACACCCTATGTGGGTCACAGACTTTTTAAAATATATAACTTCCAGAGAGTTAATAATTTCAGTAGTTATGATATAAGAAAGAAAGTTGTGCGTATGTGAATTACAAGTACCCCAGAAGTTGGAGTGGATTCGCCCGATGGCGGGGGACACTAATAATAGGGAAAGCTGCCACACACGCAAACATTAGTACAGTGTGTACTATGCCAGAGTTCAGAGCGAGTGAACGGGAACACACAAACAACAACAAATAAAAATTAAAAAAAATAATCCGCCAATAAAAACAATGGTTGGCATTTTGGTCTGTTATTAAAGCATGTTCTGTCTTTCTGTCCTATGCTTTGCACCATGTACTATCAGGTGAGGTACGAATGGGCAGGCTACAGCTGCAGGGAAGCAGTGGAGAGGCAGACAAAGTAAATTCTGGTCTTATATAATGATTGAATGGACAGACTATAGCTGCATGCGTGCAATCAAGATGCAGACAAAGTAACTTCTGAATTTGCAGCATGTGCGAATGGATAGATTGCATTACTGTTACGTTTTGCTGAAGACATGGAGAAGAAGACATTGTGGCAAACCAAGAAGCTCTGTGTGCTGTTGTGGCATAGAAGAATAATATACACACATGCAACCATTCTAGGGAACCTAAAATTCTTAAAGTCTTAAAAGTCGAGAGAATCTACTTCATTGCCCTGAGTTTTATCCCAGAAGGCTCGGTCTCTTTCCGCAGGACATCCTGCCGAAAGCATCGCACAAAGCACGAATTTCGTAGCTCTGGCGACGACCCCCTAGAGTCTCCGAGAAAAATGCACTCGAGAACCGAAAGACGTAGCCCGGAATCGAACCCACAACCTTCGGAGCACGAGGCAGATGGTTTGACTACTTCGCCACAGAGAGTCCTGATACAAGGGAATCTCAGTAGCGTAGTGGATAGACCCTATCCTGCGACCTGGTGGTAATGGGTTTGATTGCTCATTGAGGCGGGGATTTTTGTACAGCTGACACGGACTCTCAGATCTACCCAATCTAGCATGGTTATCAGGCAATGTCCTGGGAAGTAAAAGTAATAAAAGCAGCCGGTGTGATCTTGACCACATCAGCAATCAAGTGCTGTTTGGTCTATATGAACACATGTCTAGTACACCTGAAGACGTGCAAACAGGCCCTTTACTTTTACTAGACTGGCACCTTGCCGCCTCTACAGACGATAGTTTGTAAAATGTAGTTATACCTCTCCAAAGCACAAAGTCTGGGCTGAATTTAGAGACCTTGTGTTGCCCATGCAGCATGATCCCTCTCTTGGCCTGCCCAGTTTACTCCAAATGAAAGGTAACACCAAATACGTCAAGAACAAGACCAGCTGCTAGATCCGCTAAGCAATGCTCTATCTGTCAATACTTTTATTTACTAGCTCACTTATTCAGTAGCATGTCCTTTGCAGTACATCTCTCCCATAACAACCTTACGGAAAACTTCTCGACCACAAGCAAGATGTCCCGCGTTCGATACACCCATCTGGAGGTCATCCGCCACATCCTGCACCCATCTTCTCTTCGGCCTTCCTCGTCCTCTCTTCCTAGGCATGTACCCCTCCATTTTTGTTCTCTCTAAACTTTCGTGACGTTTCACATAACCAAAATATTTCAATTTTAATTGTTTTATCATCTTTAATAGCCAACCGTCTTCACTATTCAGCTCTTGAAGTGTGGATGCATCTGTTCTGTTCTTTTCTTTATCCAAGATATTCTTAGAACTTGACTCAATCAATCAATCATGTGCCATGCCGGTAAGCGTGGGCGGTCATTGTTCCTGTCTCGTCCATGCCATGTGGCCAAGCCATCCAGGTATTTTCCTCTCGGTCTTCCTCTTGGTCTGTTCCCTTCGATCTTGCCAGTTGTCACTAAGTTCTCCAATCCATTTCTTTTCATAACTTGTCCAAAAAACTTTGACTGTCTACGTCTAATTTCTCTAATCAATTTACGATTTTCATTTGTCTCCTGTAGTACTTGGTCATTGGTTTGTCTCTTTGTCCATGGTATTGTTTGCATTATCTTTGCATCTCTTTGCATTATAATTCCACTAAAGAACTTGATTATAACATTTATATTCAACGGCATTTACTACCGGCTAAGGTTCTGAAATAGCTGAAGAGAGTAATATGTCCCTATGTTATAACATGGCAATATACTTTCACACGCCCACACGGAGAGTATTTGTAGTACAATGTGCGTTTCTTTCTGCGTATTTTTTTCCAGATGCCGCAGGCCCACAGCATAATTAAGGAGTTGCCATTGGAACAGTTGCTTTCTACAGCCAAAATTTATATGATGTATGAATAGTGTCTACGTACCGCCACTTTCCAGTGATTACAAAGAGGATGTGGTATAACTGTTTACATATCGTAGGTTAGCACTTACATGTTGGTTGCTAAACTTGTCTAAAGAAGTGTGTAAGCCTAGAACAATAAGATCATGTTTTGTGTTAGATGTAACCATCCATCCATCCATCCATCCATCATATGCCATGTCGATAAGCGTGGGCGGTCATGTTTTGCCATCTTACTCGACCACCAGAGTCGTGGATGTATAACTTTATTTATATCTACACTATTTATATGTGTTTTTACATGAATTGATTTGACGTCGCATAAACTGAATTACTGACACTGTTTGGTCAAGTCTGTGGCCCAGTGCATTCCATTCTTATTTAGGCCTGTCTTCCTTAGCCTACGCCAGTCCCTATTCTAGCTACAGGGCAGCCGGTTTATGTCGATAGGTTTGGTTCCTTACTCCAGACATAGCCTGTTTGTGAGAACATGCCAAAAGTTACACTATCACTCGGGATCATTAAGAGGTTGGGAAAAGGTTGATGGGAGGGGGAACACCTACATATAAGCTTCTCTGTCACTACAATGTGAACTTGTAGGAAATACGCTGCCTGTTATCTTTCTTTTGTTTTGGTTGTTATTACATTTGTGACTTTTTAAGCAAAACCTTTTGTTAGGGTTTCATAACCTGAAGTACATACTTCTTCGTCTGCCAGCGTTATAAGAATAAACCCGACGTGTTTCAGTGCTGTGGGTATGGTCATGTTTCATCATCATCATCAGGTGCCGTGCCGGCTGGCGTAGGCGTTCATGGCTCTCCACAGATCTCGGTCTCTGGTGTTCTGGATCAACTCTGCTGATGATATTCCTCCATGCCACCGTCTCAACCCGTCCAGCATCATTTCTCTTGGTCTGCCTCTGCCTCTCTTCCCCTCGATCTTTCCAGTTGTCACGATGTTCTCCAATGCCTCTCTTCTCATCACATGACCAAAGAAAGCTGTTTGTCTCTTTCTTATTGTTGTATATAGTGTTCTAGTTTCATTAGCCTCTTTCAGGCAATCGTTGTTAATTACTCTGACAATCCAAGGAATTCGCAACATTCGTCTTAAAAACCACATCTCTGTTGCTTCTAGGTTCTTCCTAATTTGTTCATTTACATTCCAAGATTATCTGCCATACAGCAAAACAGGTTCTATGTAGCATTTTAGCACTCTCTTTCTTACATTTATTGATAGCAACTTATTGCATTTGATACTCTTCATTTTCTGAAATGCGGCTTTTGCCTGCCCTATTCTGCTCTTAATCTCTGTTGTACATCTTCCATCTGATGTTATAAGTGCCCCTAGGTACTTAAAATTATCCACTTGGTTGAGAATTTCCTCTTCTATTTCTATGTCACATTTTGGTGTCCCCATTTTCTTTGATATCACCATTGTTACTGTTTTCTTGATATTCAGAGAGAGTCCTTTCTGTGCACTCTCTGATACTACAATGTCCAATAATTGTTGAAGGTCTGTTGTATTATCCGCCACCAATACTGTGTCATCTGCATAGCGTATATTGTTTATATTATATCCTCCGATTAGTATTCCTGGCTTCTCTTTGATCTCTCTCATTATTACTTAGCTATATAGGGAGAAGAGATCAGGTGACAAGACACACCCCTGTCGTACTCCTAGCTTTATCTGTTCGTAACTACCTTCTTTATTTGCCATTTTAATTGCTGCTACTTGGTTCCAGTATATATTCTTTATTATTCTTAAATCTTTCCCATCAATGTTGATATCTTCCAACATTTTAATCAGCTCATCATGTTTTACTTTATCAATAGTATAATCTATGAAACATAAATATATATCTCTCTATTTCTCTATTGACCTTTCTATTAGTGTTCGTAATATATATATATATATATATATTGCATTGTTTATACCCTTTCCTTCCATAAAACCATACTGTTCTTCACTAATTTTCATTTTTATATTCCTTCTTGTTCTTCTCATTATAATTCTGAGTAGAAGCTTAGTGACATGGTTTATGAGGTTAATTGTACGAAAATCTTCACATTCAATTGCTCCTGGTCTCTTTGGCATTGTTATAAATACATATTTTAGCATATCGCTCGGTAAATATCCACTGTTGTAAATATCATTCAGCATTTTGGTTAATATATCTACCCCAAATTCTCCCAATACTTCTAATTCTTCTACTGTGATTTCATCTGGCCCAGCTGTTTTTCCTTTCTTCATATGTTTCATAGCATCAGCGACTTCTTCTTTTAGAATAGGTGGGCCTTCTAAGTTACTTTCTTCTCTTAATTCTTCCCTTTCTCCATAATATAATTCTCTTATATACTCATTCCACCTCTTCATTACAGCACCTTCCTCCAATAATATCTTTCCTGTTTTTGATATCAAACACCCTGTATTTATTCTTATTTTACTTTCTGTGAGCTCACTGATTTGTCTGTGCATACTTTTTTGATCTTTAATGGAATTTAATTCAATTTTTTTGCATTGCTCATTTAACCAACTTGCTGTTGCCTTCACAAATTTATCATTATTTCTTTATTTATCTTAGCATACTCTTGTTTGTAATTTTTATTCTGTTTCCTTTTGTCCATCAGCATTACGATTTCTTCATTCATCCATATTTTCTTAGCTTTTTGGCTTCTCTCCGGTAATATTTCTTTGCTAGTTTGATGAATGGAGTCCCTTAACATTTCCCATTGTTCATTTATACTCTGTAATTTAGCTATTGCATTGTACCTATTTTTCACAGTCGCTCTGTATTGTTCTTGAATTCCTTTCTCTACTTTCAGAACTATTTATTAAGTCTCAGGTTCTTAACCATTTTTCCCTCTCTTTAATCTTACTTTAATTTGTCTACATAGTGGTACATGATAATCTATTACCGTCAGCACCAGGCATTGTCTTTACATTAATTAATGCATTTCTAAATCTGTTATTAAAAGTATGTAGTAATAAGTATGTGGTCATGTTTGCCTCAGCAATATTGTTTATTATCAGATATCATCTTACAACGGCTGCTGTTTATGTCTTTGAGGGGATATAGCAAACTTACTCGTTGAGTGTTTAACCAAGCATGTAAATGAAACAGATCATTGTAAGAAAGTGTTTGGCCAGTCTCTTTTGGATATAAACGCCAATATACGTTATATAAATATGTATACATATTTGAATAACGAAGACACAAACAATAGATTGCACGATTTATTGCCTGGCATATTTCGCTACATCTCGTCAGGTACATACTGCAGAAATCACACAACTTACGTGAATTAACTAGATAAATCCATCAAGCTGAAATATACACATGTTCGCACAGTAATGTCGATTGTCTACCACGGTAATTTTAAACCTGAGAACATGTCTTTCTGCATGCACAAGGACGGCATACGAAGGTTGATTATTATAGCTTCAGCAAATTTTAACAATCGACTACTTTGAGTGTTGAACAACACCCGGAAGGCACTGTCACTTTCAACCACGTGGCCGCTCTCGAGCACATGTCTCGCGAACGATGAAGCAGATCTGTTCCGGTGTGTCGGCCTGCCTAGGCTACCATCTTCTGTGTGTAGTATCTTGTCCACCCAATTCGGAATGTGTTCCGCAACCCTGCAATGTAACTGTCGCTCAGTTCTACCTATGTAGATGGCCTCGCATCTGCATGTAAATTGGTAAATACAATTTGATTTGGCGTACAAAGCTACAGGTTCTTTTACTGATGGGATGGGGATTGGTGTGTTTCGGTACCTGATGACTAGAGTTGCAGCACAGAATGTTCGCCCGACTGCTTGGTGAGCCTGTCCCGCAGACGTTGCATTACGTCATCTCCTCGGAAGGTTAGCTGGATGAATACCTTGAGTTTAGGGACTGTAGTTACTTCAGGTTTCGGTTTGGGCTGTTGGCAGTGGCGCTTTATAAATCCTGTGGAGTACCCATTCAGGTGTAAGGCATTCCTCAGAGTTTCAAATTCCTCTGTCAGTGTGTCCGGGGTACATATCTTCCTAGCACGGTCAAATAGGTTCCGTACTAAGCCCCGTTTGTACTGGACAGATGCGAATCTCTGAAAATTTAAGTATTGGCCAGTCCATGTTTCTTTGCAGTACATTGATCTTTGAATTGTGCCGTCTGCTCTACGTCTCAATAGGATATCTAGAAACTGCAACGCTTTGTTGTGTTCGTGTTCCATAGATAGAGAGTGTAAAAAAGAAGTGTAAAATATCGGTACAGGAGTGTCGATTGAGATTTCTCGAGGAATGCCTAAAGACGGGAATATTCCCTCACCGGTATTTCAGATCTCTCAGGGCGGATAAGAAAACAAAAACTTGTCCAACAAGAAAAAACCTGAGACGACTGACAAATAACCAGATAGAAGAAACCCAGTCTAAGCTGGCCAACCTCAAGCGCACACACAGTTTTGCCTACTACGTCACCAAAGAATTGAGCATGTACGGCTACTTGAAGTTCACCAAATTATGTACAGAAACAGTGCACAAGGTGAAAATCGCAGAGAATGCTCGCCTCAACAAATCACTGAGCACTGAAAAGATAACAACGTCAGTACTAGACAACCCAGAGAAGTATGTGAGGAACTTATCGTCGTACGTATTCAACAATATTGAAACAGAGGCCCTTGCATACGGATTAAAATTCTGCATAAAGCCCAAACACATTAACCGTGTTGAGTCGCAAGCACAATTTGAAATGTTGTTTGATCAAGTCTCCAAGTTATCACCTACTTCTGCTGAGTCGGTCGGGTGGCTGAAGGCCAAACTGGTAGATTTAGAACACCAGTATCGCACAACACCCTCTAAACAGACATGTCCGCTGACCAACGAACACCTTACTGCCTTAAAAGTGTTAAAGGCTAACAAAACCCTCGTAATATTGAAACATGACAAAGGGAGTGGTGCAGTACTTATGGACATGTCAGACTACCAGAGAAAAATGGATGAAATATTATCAGATGCATCTAAATTCAGAGTAGAGCAAACAGTCAACAAATCGGAGGACCTGGATGCAAAAATGAGGAAAGAGATCCAGTCACTTGTGAATGCGGGACTCATCAGTGAAGCCACTGCAAAAACGCTCACACCGCGTGGCTCCCAAACTCCTCAGATGTACGGTCTACCCAAGCTTCACAAGCCCGGCATCCCACTAAGACCGATCCTTTCCATGGTTAACTCCGCACAACACCGAATGGCGAGATGGCTAGCTTAAATTTTAAAGCCAGTACGACAGGCCTTCGATCCAAGAACACTCAGGGATACATTCGAACTGGTGGAATTATTGGACACTATGGACATACATAATAAACACATGGCATCCATGGATATTGCTTCTTTATTCACCAACGTTCCATTAGATGAGACCGTGAATATAATAAGTGAACGCATTAGAGACAAACAACTAAAACTAGGCATACCATCAGCTATTCTAGAGAGGCTATTAAAATTATGTACTGTCAACATACAATTCAACTTTCTAAACAAGTCATATCGCCAAATTGACGGAGTGGCCATGGGGGGCCCACTTGGACCTATTCTAGCGGACATCTTCATGGCACACTTAGAAGAAAAGAGATCCTCAGAAATCAATAACTTGGCCTTTTACCGTCGTTACGTGGACGATATACTAATTATCACCACAGACGAGCTACAAGCAACGTCGTTCCAGGCCACAAAGAACGAGACACATATAAACATCTCTCTATCTATGGAACACGAACACAACGAAGCGTTGCCGTTTCTAGATATCCTAAGGAGACGTAGAGCACAATTCAAAGATCGGTGTACTGCAAAGAAACATGGACTGGCCAATACTTAAATTTTCAGAGATTCGCACCTGTCCAGTACAAACGGGGCTTAGTACGGACCCTGTTTGACCGTGCTAGGAAGATATGCACCCCGGACACACTGACAGAGGAATTTGAAACTCTGAGGAATGCTTTAAACCTGAATGGGTACTCCACAGGATTTATAAAGCGCCACTGCCAACAGCCCAAACCGAAACCTGAAGTAACTACAGTCCCTAAACTCAAGGTATTCATCCAGCTAACCTTCCGAGGAGATGACGTAATGCAACGTCTGCGGGACAGGCTCACCACAGCAGTCGGGCGAACATTCTGTGCTGCAACTCTAGTCATCAGGTACCGAAACACACCAATCCCCATCCCAGCAGTAAAATAACCTGTAGCTTTATACGCCAAATCAAATTGTATTTACCAATTTACATGCAGATGCGAGGCCATCTACATAGGAAGGATTGAGCGACAGTTACATTGCAGGGTTTCGGAACACATTCCGAATTGGGTGGACAAGATACTACACACAGAAGATGGTAGCCTAGACAGGCCGACACACCGGAACAGATCTGCTTCATTGGTCGCGAGACATGTGCTCGAGAGCGGTCACGTGGTTGAAAGAGACACAGTGCCTTCCGGGTGTTGTTCAACACACAAAGTAGTCGATTGTTAAAGTTTACTGAAGCTATAATAATCAACCTTCGTAAGCCGTCCTTGTGCAAGCAGAAAGACATGTTAGTCAGGTTTAAAATTATCGTGGTAGACAATCGACATTACTGTGCGAACATGTGTATATTTCAGTTTGAAGGATTTATCTAATCAATTCACGTAAGTTGTGTGATTTCTGCAGTATGTACCTGACGAGATGTAGCGAAATATGCCAGGCAATAAATCGTGCAATCTATTGTTTGTGTCTTCGTTATTCAAATTCATCACGGGAAAACATTGTTGTGAATGTATATATATTTCGTATCTTGAACATGTTCTTGACAAGGCAAGCCAATAAAGTTTCATACCCAAAAGATGTATACTTTTTTGAATTATTTCCCCTGATTTGGATACATTTCACACTTTTGAAATATCGTCATAGCCACGGGGCGTAAAACTGGTCCAGGTCAAACAGCCATTTAATAATGATATGTGAATTCCATCTTTTTAATTGTAGTTATAATTTATCGTGGAATTCCTTCGCAACTTTCTATATAATTCCTTGCACTTCAGTTTCTGTAACACTGGAACAACCACTAAACAATTCACGTCACGGTTTTCCGTGTATAAGGAGCTTCCATTTGAACTCCGTTCGTGCCACACTGCGCGTAATTGCGTACGGTGAACATGATCATGTCATAGTCATGTGATAAGTACTGACCAATGAATAAAAGAACACTTGCTTATCGTCCCATAATGCATAGGTTCTGTTTCTGACCCTTGAGAAAATGGCCGGGTTGATCCAAAATCTGTCAAAAGAAGCCCAAAGAGCGTTAATTCAGTTTCTTTTATTTGAAGGATATCGACCAGTGGACATTCATCGAAGAATGCAGGCAGCGTACGATAACAAATGTGTGTCGAAGACAACAGTGACAGACTGGGCACGGAAAATACGTCAGTTTACGACAGATTTTCGACGGCCGAGTCAAGCGCATATTGTTGCAACAGAAAAAAAACCATCGCCGAAATTGATGCAGCAGTACAGATGAACCGCTGTCGAAGCATACGTTTGCTAGCGAAAGAATTTGATGTGTCAGTTGGACCAATTCAAAAGGTCGTTCGTAAGAAACTGCAACATCCAAAGGTGTGTTCACATTGGGTACCACGGATGTTGACCGACCACCAAAATGAGGAACGCATGGGAAACACTTGCTGCGTTATAGAGTGGAGGTGATGTATTTCTCTTCCGCATAGTGGCAGGCGATGAATCATGGTGTCACCACTTTGAGCCGAGCAGCAAAAGAGAGAGCATGCAATGGAAGCATGCTGGATCACAAAAAGCCAACAAATTCAAGTCAACAGGTTTCCGCTGACAAGGTTATACTGTGCGCATTTATTTTTACCATGAAGGGCTATTGTTGTCCGATTTTAAAGAACCTGGTGTCAATATCAACTCTACCCACTACTTGCAAACACTAGACAAGCTGCAAAAAGCCATTAAGAATAAACGACCCGGCATGCTTTCTCGCGGTGTGATTTTGTTACACGATAATGCTTGTCCGCATGTCGCAAAGACTGTGCAGGAAGCATTAGCAAGGAAGAAGTAGGAAATTCTGCAACATCCAGCCTATAGTCCTGATTTGTCACCATGTGATTTTCATTTGTTCGGACCTCTAAAAAATAGCTCTCAAGGGGCAACGATTTCACACAGATGCAGACGTAATGAACGCGGTAAACACTTGGTTCAGTGAGCAACCACAATCTTTTTTTGCGGACGGCATTCGCCGCCTACCTAAGCAATGGGATGCTTGCCTGAATGCCTACGGCGACTTCTTCTGACCAATCCATGGTGCATAATTCATTCAAAATGAATGATTTGTTTAATTCTAACACACCTATTAATGTTTCTTTCAAGCTTTTGTAACAAAACCATTGGAGCGAGTTTCAAATGAACGCCCCTAATACGAGGGTAAGTTAATAAGTAAGCCACAAATGGCTGTAGGAAAATAACTAAATATGATAACAACTTGAAACCAGTTTATTTTTATACATACATTGTCCCTTTATTTCTTAACATAATGTCCACCAACATTGATGCACGTATCCCATCATTTTATCATTCCTCCCAAACCGGCTGCATAGAACTGGGTGCTCTGTTTCTAAACCTTGTCCCGTAAAGCGGTGCATAGCTGGGTAGAAAAAGTTACGACGACGAGTCAATAAGTAAGTAACACAGTTCTGTGGGATGGCCGGTAATTGAAAACAAAGCACACTGTTCTATGCAGCCGGTTTGGGAGGCCTGATAAAACGATGGGATAAGTGCATCAATGTTGGTGGAAACTATGTTGTAAAATAAAGGGACAACGTATGTATAAAAATAAACTGGTTTCAAGCTGTTATCATATTTAGTTATTTTTCTATAGCCATTTGTGACTTACTTATTAACTTACCCTTGTAGACGCGCAACAGACCGGCGATTGTATCGTTTCAACGTTATGGTTATTTTCTTTTTCTATCAGATCTGGGAAGCTCCGTGGCGAAGTAGTCAAGCCGCGTGACTCGGGCTCCGAAGGTTGTGGGTTCGATTCCGGGCCGCGTCCATCGGTTCACGAGTGAAAATTTTCAGAGACTCCTGTGGGTCGTCGCTAGAGCAACGGAGTTTGTGCTTTACGCGACGCTTTCCGCGCTGCGGAAAGAGACCGAGCCATATGGGATAAAATCCCGGTGCAATGAAGTCGACCCTGTCGACTTTTAAGCGACTTTTGTTTTCTAGCAGACCTATCTACACAACTGATGTCAGGAATACACAGCCGATGTCAGGAATACACAGCTTGTGTAAGAACTACACAACAGATGTAAGGAATACACAACTCATGTAAGGAATACACAATTGATGTAAGAACTACACAACATATGTAAGGAATACACAACTCATGTAAGGACTATACAATTGATGTAAGAACTAAACAACATATGTAAGGAATACACATCTGATGTAAGGATTGCACAACTGATGTAAGGAATACACAGCTGATGTAAGGACTACACAACTAATGTAATGATGTAAGGGATACACGACTGATGTAAGGAATACATAACTGATGTAAGGACTACACGACTGATGTAAAGACTACATAACTATTGTAAGGAATACACAACTGATGTACGGATTACACAACCAATGTAAAGACTACACAACCAATGCAAGGACTACACGACCGATGTAAGGAATGCAAACCGATGTAAGGAATACACAATTGATGTAAGGAGTACACAACTGATGTAATTACTACACAAGCAATGTAGGGGCTTCACGACCGATTTAAGGAATATAAAACCGATGTAAGGCTTACACAACTGATGTAAGGAATACACTATTGATGTAATGACTATACAACTGATGTAATGTGTACACAACTGATGTTATGACTACACAACCGATGTAAGGACTACACGACACATGTAAGGAATATACAACTGATGTGAGAAATACACAACTGATATAAGGAATACACATTCGATGTAAGGAATACACAACCGATGTAACTCACAACTAATATAAGTAATACATAACTGATGTAAGGAATATACAATTGATTTAAGGACTACACAACTGATGTAAGGACTATACAACTGATGTAATAAATACACAACGATGTAAGGATTACACAACCGATGTAAGGACTACATAACTGATGTAATGAATACACAACCAATGTAAGGACAACAACTCATGTAAGGGCTATTAATAAACCAACTTTCAGGTAACTACTGATTTCTAACTACTGTATTATGATTTAAAGACCGTGATATTGGGGTCGTCTTATAATATTACCAGGACCATTGGCATTGCGATGCGTCTGATCTCCCAAGCTGATTAAACTCAACGATCCGCTTCCGCTCAACACTTTCAACCACCTGTGATTCCCAAGTTCTGAGTGAGTCACACTCCACACGCTGATTTCATCTCATTCACCCCAGCCAACTTAGTTGCATGGGATGATCCTGGTTAAACTGGGTTGTGTCGGACATTCTATCTGAACTACGATAGTGGCGTAACACAAGTATACTGATAGTGAAGTCATTCGTTCTTTTGTGCATGAATTTGCATTTTGCATGTTGTTCTGTTTTCGAAATGCATTGTAATTTTCCTTAAAGACGCCATGGACATGAACATGCATGAGACTGGGAATGGAGAGTCTTTCAGGCAGGTCGCGATGAGAGGTACTGTTAGCAAAGGAATGGCTACACGACGATGTATAGGGTGTATTTTTAATAACTGCAGTTTTTGAAAATATTGCCGTTCCAAGTTTTGTATTGACCTACTGTGGAGTTCATGCAACATAATAGGTAAATACGAAAATTAGACCGGCAATATTTTCAAACACTGCACAGTCATTAAAAATACACCCTGTATGTGTTGGTGGTCTTTCACAGATGACACGCTTCAGTTATACGCGGTATGTCGGATTACGAATTGCATTCATAAACCCTTCGCTACAGAGCGAGTCTTTCTTTTTCGACCAAGAAAAGGTGTGGCAGGTGTGGGATATGGAATAATAACTAGGTGTTAATAGCAAAGACAGGAGATAGATAACAAAACTTATACAGGGAGCAAAATAGGAACAGGAAGACAAAGGAAATGTTAACAATTTCTTTTACAGAGAGGTATGTACCAAGAATTGTACTATCACCATTAATGTACTATATTTATAAAGAATATTTTTAAACAGAGAGAAAGCCAGGACTTAAGATTGAAAAGGAGTCACTAAAAATGTAAAATAACGCGATAGCGACGCTTCATTGCAAAAACAGTAGGACAAAAGAAGAAGCGAATTAAACCGGTTTTGTTGACTGAAACCGAGCAGGATCTCAAAGAATTAATAAATCTAACAAGCCAAACGTTTCTATATTAACCAGGAGAGTTAATAACATAGTGGCAGGTGTGGGATAGGAATCATCATTATCATCATCAAGTGCCATGCCGGCTGGATTAGGCGTTCATGAATCTCCACAAATCTCGGTCTTTTGTTTTCTGGATCAACTCTACTGTTGATATTTCTCTACACCACCGTCTCAATACATCCAGCATTATTTCGCTTGGTCTGCCTCTGCCTCTTTTCCCCTCGATCTTTTCAGCTGTCACGATGTTTTCCAATGCCTCTCTTCTCATCACATGACCAAGAAAAGCTGTTTGCCTCTTTCTTATTGTTGTATATAATGTTATATTAGCTTATATTGTTCAACCCAAATACAGTGCATACCGCTTAATGTGATCTCGGATGTAGAGAATTTCCGTTGTGAAAAACAATTTGTTTACCCCCCATAAAAAAAAAAAAAGGGTTTTAAAAACAAATTCTCAACACATAATCTCCAGAATGTCTACTGTATAACATAGAATATGCAAAACAGACATGTGTGTGTGTGTGTGTGTGTGTGTGTGTGTGTGTGTGTGTGTGTGTGTGCATATTCTTTTTACAGGACATAGCTGTCAACACCAGCATTTTACTACAGATGTTGATGTCTTGGCAAGTTAACGTTCAGTAGTTTGCCATTGCTTTCTGAACGATCAGCTGCCATACCAACTCGTTAAAACTCGACATTGAGTATATAAAATAACAACTGAGCGAACATTGTCAGATAAATATCTAAATAGCTAACATATACTGCGGTTGCCTACAACATCCTGTAAAGGATATGTAAATAACTTTAATATACACTAAAGAAAGACTGGCTCTGTAGCGAAGGGTTTATGAACGCAATTCGTAATCCGACATACCGCGTTCGAAACACAGTTGAGGGCGATTTGGCAGCAGACCGCCTTGAGTTGGTTTTCATACATCATGGGTGCCGTTTATCCGAAAGTAACTACTGAACGTAAACTTGCCAAGAAATCACAAACAGCCAAAGATGTTGGGGTTGACTGTGACATCCTGTAAAGGATATGCAAATAACTTTAACCTTTAGAAAGCAAGACCGGCACACACTTCTAGTCACTATATTTATCCAGACTTTACCATTACGTAGCGTCTTTCACGACGTCTATTCCTCGAATGATCGCGTTTCTATTACCTGATAGCTAAGCATGTTATTTAGAGGACGATACAATCAACCCCAGCATGTATTTACTGTTTGTCATTTACTAGGCAATGTCAGTTCGGTAGTTTGCCTTTGTTTTCTTAACTATCGACGCCTCATACTTTCAAAATCAGTTCAAGGCGGTCAGCTTCTAATTCGCCCGCAGCTGATTTCTAACCCTCGACTCGATATGACGGGGAATTATTATTATTATTATTATTATTATTATTATTATTATTATTATTATTATTATTATTATTATTATTATTATTATTATTATTATTATTATTATTATTATTATTATTATTATTATTATTATTATTATTATTATGCGTTCGCTCGCTTTGACCTCGAGCTTAGTCCATACATGTTACTTTTAGTAGCACCGGACTGAATTTTGCGTGTTGATTAGCTTTCCCTATTACCAGTGTCCCTCGCCATCAGGCGAACCCACTCCGACTTCCGAAGTAACCGGGAATTTTGAAATAGCTCATCTCACTATCCCCTAACCCACAGCGCCAGTCATCTGTATAAACTCAACTAGATTTCATCTTGAACTTCATTTAGTTAACGTGTGGAGTGGAACATTAAAAGAATTGTTGGGAAACAGCTAGGTGGCAGTGACCATCGGCCAGTCTTTCTAACTGTAGAAAATGAGCTTGTAAGTGAAAGCAGCACTTTCTCGAGGTGGAACTACAAGAAAGCTGACTGGGCAATGTACAAGCTTCGCACCAGCATACTGGTTAGAAATTTGAACACTGAGGGGGACATAAATAAAGTAGTTGAAGAGTTTGGGAAATGCATACTACAGGCAGCACGAGAAACAGTAACAAGAGGAGCCCGTAAACATTATAAACCCTACTGGAGTAGTGAACTGGAACAGTTGCATAATGATGTGGAAGTGTGTACAAGGCAAGCAGAAGCCAACCCCTGCCAAGAGCACCACAATACATACCAGCACGCAAAAGCCAAATTTCAAAGGGCCTAGCTGCAGGCTAGACGGAAAAGCTGGCAGGAGAAAACAGAGTCACTGAACTTTGAAAGAGACACAAGGAAGTTGTGGAAGCTAATAAAACAGCTTAACGATGAGGGTTCAGAGAGAAACTCAAAAATTGCACTACATAAAGACGGAAACATCTTAACAGGAAAGCAAGCAGCTGACCATTTTGCGGACTCATTCGCACAAGATAATAATATAGAAATTAGTCCAGAGAAACAACAGGAGATTCGAGAGAAATGGCAACGAACAGGACAGAAGGAAATAGTACATGAGGTTATGGAGGCACCTATCACAATCAGTGAACTGGAGCTAGCAATATCAAAACTAAAAATGAGAAAGTCACCAGGAGCTGATGGTATCTCCAATGACATGATCAGAAACCTAGGAACAGAGGCCAAAGCAAAGCTGTTACATATCTTCAATAACACCTGGAACTTAGGCAGTTTTCCACAAGCCTGGATAGAAGCAATCATGATACGCCTCCTAAAATCCGGGAAAGATAGTCCCATTGCTTCCAGCTACAGACCAATTAGCCTCACCAGCTGTCTCTGCAAAACACTGGAACGCATCATCAATCACAGACTACAGTAGTGAAAATATCCTTGTGCCACAACAGTCTGGCTTTAGGCAGTGTTACTCTACGGAAGATCAGACAACCTATCTCTCTCAAGAAGTTGAGGATGCATTCCAAGAGAAGAAGCTGGTACTTGCCGCATGGATAGATCTGAAGAAAGCCTTGACAAAGTCTGGAAAGAAGGTCTTATGAAGAAACTGAGAAACTGTAAAGTCAATGGAAGAATGTACAAATGGGTGAAAGCATGCTTGCACAACAGAAGAGCCCGAGTACAGATAGACGGTCTCAAGAGCAAGAAAGTACTATTGCGTCACGGTGTTCCGCAGGGTGGAGTCTTGACCCCCACATTTTTTCTAATCTTCATCAATGATCTTGTTGCTATTCTACCCGATGGAATTAAAGAGGCGATGTACGCTGATGACCTGGTTATGTGGAGCACAAATAAACATGCATCAGTAGCCACCATATTGCTACAGAAAGCTGTAGATATATTTGTTGCATGGGCGGATAGATGGTGTTTCAGCATAAACACTGACAAGTGCAGCACCACTCTATTTACCCTCTCTCCGAAACAAAAGGCAGGGATCATCCAGATAAATGGAACGCCCCTAAGAGAAGATAAAGAACCAACATACCTTGGTGTAACATTTGATGACAGGCTGACATGGATAAAACATATTTAAAAAAAAAAAACTGTAGCAAAAGCCAGAAGGAAAATAGCCATCCTGAGAAAGCTAAGTGGAACCACATGGGGAGCCAGTGGTAAAATACTTAGCAAAGTTTATCAACAGAGCATATGACCACACCTGGAATACGGGTCAACTGCGTGGTGTTCAGCATCAAAAACTACACTACAAGAGCTGGACAAGGTGCAAAATCAAGCTCTTAGAGTCATCACAGGAGGGATGAGATCATCCCCTATAGTAGCAATGGAGAAAATGGAGAGGACACAAGCACTGAGAGAACGCAGAGATAAAAAACACTAATACAAGCAGACAAGTTCCTCAGTTTGCCAGGCCACCCTACGAAGAACCGATTTGAAAACTTAGCTGTGGGACGGTTGAAAAGAAGAGTTTTATCCACCAGGCCAAACGACTCTGCAGAGAAACCACCGATCTCCCCACAGTTGGTATCCCACTGACAACTATTCCAGAGCGAACTCCATGGAAAGATGAACATAGACTATCGCAATACATCCAGACAAAAGTGAGAGGAATATTTGACAAGGAAGAACAGAACAGTGTACAGCGCAGAACAGCCACTCTCAGCTTCCTTGATGACGAATGCCCACAGGATCTCTGGATCCTAGTCTACACAGATGGGTCAGCGCAAAATGCTGTTCGAAATGGAGGAGCGTTAGTGTATAGCGAATACCCAAATAATACTAGGGACACATCCAGAGTTCCAACAGGAAAGTACTGCCATAACTATGATGCTGAAATTGAGGCAATCAGGATAGCAATAGAGAAATTACGAAATACCAGCCATGGTAGACAACCTGTGGTGATATTGACATATGCAAAATCAGTAAAAGAGGCACTCTTGTCTGGGAAATTACCAGTTCTAAGGACACTACTTTCTGAACTTAGCAGTCAGCATAAGGTCACCATACAGTGGATACCATCCCACTGTGGAGTACCCGGAAACGACAGAGCTGATCGATTGGCTAAGGAAGGAGCATAAGAAGAACATCCTGATGTGACCATTACATTCCACCAAAAGAAAAGAATGATCAAATCAGTCAGGAGGCCACCAAACCCTACTCAAGACGACTACCACGTTATGGACAGACCAGAACAGGTCATTATTCTACGCCTCAGAACAGGACACAATAAATTACGCAATCACATGTATACAAAATTCAAGATTGGTGACAGCAATGTGCACATGTGGTTTGGCGTCGCAGACAGCAGAGCACATACTCCAGGACTGCCCAAACTACAACATATCCAGGCGAACCTTCTGGACTAGAGAGACAACAGTGGAAGATAAACGCTATGGACCGCTGAGTGAACTAAAAAAGACTGTTAGATTCAAACAAAAGACAACATTGCAGTTATAAACATATTTCAAGCGAACGAAAGAAGAAGAAGAAGAAGTTAACGTGTTATTCGTGCTCCATCGATTTCTCATCATACCCTCTAGTACAGTGGTTCTCAAACTTTTTACGCCCATGCACCCCTTCACCATATGTTCAGAATGACATTCCCCCCTTTCGTATTTTATCCCTATAAACTCCCACCCCTCCCCCGCCCCTACACTGAATACGTAAAATTTAAGCTAAATTTAATAACACACACTAGAATAAGTCTAGACGTCCAAATAAAACATGATTTGCGGGTCTACTAACGTTATAAAACGAATTTCAGAAGTGCGAGAAGTACAGAACCGTAAAATATGGAAGGAAAAACAATATCAAGTAATCGGTTTGTGTAAATAATCTTAATTCTCTCCCCCCTCCTCCCCGAAACCCTAAAATTACACCCGGGAGGGGGGGGGGTGGGAATCCCCACCGGTTGAGAACCACGCCTCTAGTAGAATGAGGTAGAGAGGGGAAGAAGACACCTGCCACCCAGTCCCTGTCGTGATGGCGTTATTATGGCGATGGGCTTAACAATGCAATTCGCAGTCCCGCATCATCCATCCGCATGTGCCATGCCGGTAAGCGTGGGCGGTCATGTTTTGCCATCTCACTCGATCACCAGAGTCGTGGATCAGCTCCGTGTTTGTGTCTCGACTATGCAACGTGGCCAAGTCATCCAGGTATTTACTTCTTGGTCTTCCCCTTGGTCTCTTCTTTCGATCTTGCCAGTTGTCACCAAGTTCTCCAATGCATTTCTTCTCATAATATGCCCAAAAATGTTTTGACTGTCTACGTCTAATGACTCTAATCAGTTTACGATTTTCATTTGTTTCTTGAAGGACTTGTTCATTGGTTTTTCTGTCTGTCCATAGTATTCTTTGCATTTTCCTCAGAAACCACATTTCCACAACCAACAGATGTTTTTCAGCTTGTCTTCTCATTGTCCACGCTTCACATCCATACAAAAGTACAGGTTTTATGTAGCACTTAACACTCTTTTTCTCGTTTCAATCGATATCTTCTTATTGGTCAGTGTGTTTTTCACCCTGCAAAAGGCTACCTTCGCAATGGCAATTCTTGTTCTAATCTCTTCAAGGCATCTCCTATAAGATGTTATGACTGTTCCGGGATAATTGTAGCGATTCACTTGTTTAAGAATACTTGTATATTACATTGTGGTATTTCGTTCTTCCCAATGACGACCATAATCTGTGTCTTCTTACTAATCAATTCTAACCCTATTGTTCACTGTGTGCAACAACAGCATCTACTAAATGTTGCAGGTCCTGTTCATTGTCTGCAATCAAGACTGTATCATCTGCATATCTAATGTTATTGATGTATCGTCCCCCAATGTTGATTTCTTCCATATCTACTATATTTCTGAAAATATTTTCACTGTTCAGGGAAAAAAGATCTGGAGACATTACACTTCCCTGTCTCACACCTCTCGTAATAGGCTAATATTGATCTACTTAATTATCAATTCTTATGGCAGCTTGTTGTTTCCAATATCTGTTTTTTTAGAAGTTTAAGGTCTTTTCCATCAATTTGTAGTAGATCTTCAAGCATTCTTATCATGTCGACATGTCTCACTTTATTGAAAGCCTTTGTATAGTCAATAAAGCAAAGGTGTAAATCTTTGTTTACTTCTATAGAACGTTCAATTACTGTTCTCAGTATATACACAGCATTTACTGTACCCTTGCCTTCTACAAACCCACATTGTTCTTCTCCTATTTCAGGTTGTATTTTCTTCCTAACTCTTTGCATGATAATTCTTAGCAAAATCTTCGTGATGTGACTCGTTATACTAATTGTTCGTTGTTTATCACATTCCAAGGCTCCTGATTTCTTTTGGATTGCAATAAATACAGAATTACATAATTCACTACATATATCTCCAGTATCATATATTGTATTCAGCAGTCTGGTAACTTTAATCTATTCCATATTCTTTTATAGCATTAATCATTTCTGTTGTGATGCTGTTTGTACCGGGGTTCTTGCCAGTTTTCATATGGTTAAGAGCAGTCTGAACCTCCATCTTCAGAATTGATGATCCTTCTTTATTATTTTGAATATCATATTGTTCTTCTCTGCTATCATCATAAAGGTTTTTCACATAATCTGACCATACATGTAAAATCTGAACGTTCGAAACACAGCTGCAGGCGATTTGGAAGAATACTGCCTTGCGCTTGTTTTCATGCAATGGTATTAGTGCCGGAAGTTCAGAAATCAAGGACTACGACAGGGATGTGTCTTGTCACGGGTTCTTCTCGCTCTATAGCGAAGTAATAACGAGAGAGATCAAAGAGAAGCCATGAATATAATAGATGGTTATAATATAAACAATATACGCTATGCAGATGACACAGTATTGGTGGCTGATAATGCAAAAGATCTACAACAGTTGTTGGACATTGTAGTAACAGAGAGTACCAAGAAAGTACTCTCCTTGAATATCAAGAAAACAGTAACAATGGTGGTTTCAGAGAAAAATCTGACACCAAAATGTGAAATGGAAATAGAAGGAACAATTCTTAACCAAGATGATAGTTTTAAATACCTAGGGGCATTTATAATATCAGATGGAAGACGCACAACAGAGATTAAAAGCATAATTTTTGTGTGTGTGGCATATCCTTTACAGGACATCGCTGTCAATATCAGCATCTTTCAGTTGATTGTTGATTTCTTGGCAAGATTACGCTCAGTAGTTAAGAGCAGAATAGTGCAGCCAGAAGCCGCATTTAAGAAAATGCAGAGAATCTTATGCAATAAGTCACTATCATTGAATGTAAAAAAGAAAGTACTTAATTGCTATATAGAACCTGTTTTGTCGTATGGCAGTGAATCTTGAAATGTAAATGAAATAAATTAGGAAGAACTTGGAAGCAACAGACATGTGGTTCCTGTGACGAATAATGCGAATTGCTTGGACTGACAAAGTAACTAACAACGATTGCCTGAAAGAGGTTAATGAAACTAGAACATTATATACACCAATACGAAAGAGACAGTTTTCTTTGGTCATATGATGAGAAGAGAGGCATTGGGGAACATCGTGTCAACTGGAAAGATCGAAGGGAAGAGGGGCAGAGGCAAACCAAGATAAATGATGCTGGGTGGGCTGAAACGGTGGCATGGAGGAATATCATCAGCAGAGTTGATCCAGAAAACCAAGGACCGAGATCTGTGGAGAGGCATGTGCACCTATGTCAGCTAGCATGACTGCGATGAACCGAAAAGGATATACAACTAATTTTAACCCTCTAGTAACCCTTTAACTAACAGTCATGTGTTGCATGGTCCATGTAAGGGGGATAGACCGGGATCACAACAAGCTCCTTATTAAAGAATGCACTAGAGGGAAAATGTGCAAGCGAAAGACAACGTTGCATAAAGACAACATCAAAAGATGGACTGGAAGATGCCCATTTGAGTGCACCATATTGACGCAGGCTACTCATAGGATGCAGATCCTCAATGCGTGACTGGTACCTGACGAAGATAGTGATGATAATACTTATATATGATAATGTGTGATAACATAACTGTTTTGCGGCGCTCACCAAACCCGGCTCCCCACTTTGTACCAACGGCTTCACACGGATGAGCACAAATGGATGGGTACGAGCCTTATCTTAGAGCGAGAAAATGCAGCCTAAAAGCTAAATGTCATGGCAGGTTAAAACAGGCTGAACCAATGCCCTGAACTGGCTCGGCACACAGAAGCATTCACACGCAAGCATGCTGAACGACTTAATGAACATGCTCAAGAAGGTCTAGACCAGTGTTTCCCAACCTTTTTTGTGCTATGCCCCACCTAAGCCTTTCTAAAATTCTTGTTGCCCCCCCCCTCCCCCAACACACACATAATTTTTAATATTCAAAAATTGAAATGTTCACTAAAGAAACTTGAATGATAGGGTGTAGGAAGAAATCACTAGGAAATTATTGAGCAAACACAGTAAGTAAATTTTCAAAACATATAATGGAGAACTGTAATTCAAGTACAAAATAATTTTAATGAAAGATTTTTCTATATTATTTTAATTATTAGTAATTATTTATTATTTAAATTTAGTGAGATCTTTCCGCTTGATACTTGCTGCAAAGAGATTTTATGTCAGGTTCCAATTTAGTTAACTTCAGTCTCAAGTCTCCCTCAAGATGTTTACCCAGCTCGAGTAGCGATTGAGAGTCGCCATACGGTTAACTTAAACTCTGGACGAGTCCATTTTCGAATTGCTCCTCACCCCCCCCCCCCCCTCCCGCTTAACAATCGAATTTCCCCCCTGTTGGGCGTGGGCCCCACATTAGGAAACACTGGTCTAGACTGACATAATACGACAAGCGTGGCTCGACACACTGAGCACATCACAACTAGTCAAGCTAACTGTCATCTATTTATCTGGACACTCAGGTATGAAAGGCAACCAGCGAGCTGATCGGCAGGAAAACATAGCTATGATCGAGGAAGGAAGAGCAATAGATGGACCAGCCATCACCAGCGACAGAGAGATGCTGGACAAACATTAAAAACGCTCGCTTCATGGTCCAGATGGACGGAAATGCGAGATAAGCGGTAGCAACCACACATGCACGTTTTCTCAAGGGCACAAAACGCGTGGTTAATCAGCACAGAACGATTGCAGTCAGTAGATTTACGATGGCGGAGATGTTAACGAGGAGATCGGAGCACCTATAGACCTGTCCGGAGTGCAATAGTGACGATTTTCACGACTCACTAATGTTCTGAAATATTTCTAAATGGTTGTCGCATCTTATTTATTGCTGCTATTAGCTGCCAATATATATGTTTAAAACATTATTCTAAGACAGCACAATTTATTGCCTGGCATATTTCGCTGCATCTCGTCAGGTACATACAGTCTGAATAACGAAGACCCCCCCCCCCCCCCAAAAAAAAAAGAAAGAGATATAGCGAAATATGCCACGTAATACACCGTGAAGTCTATTGTTTGTGTTTTTATTATTCAAATTCACTACAGGAAAACATTGTTTTGAATTATTCTAAGGTGTTTGCCCTCAATGTTTTAGTGTTCTGGTACTTTGATAAATTTTTTTTATGTGTCACTTTTGCAAATATCGTTGTGTAGCTGTGTTGTCCGTTTTGAAGCGGTAAAACCTATATAAATTCATAGGCGAATTGAAGGTCCAGTATGGTGATGCATGCCTAACAGTTCAGCAAGTGTATGAGTGGAGTAGGAAGTTTCAAAACGGCGTGACTTCTGTGACAGCCTCTTCACGACCAGGTCAGGCACACCGAGTATTGACCCCAGACATTTTGTTTTTACCACAGGTATCCAAGCAGTGGTGACTACATCGAAAAATGATAAATTTGTTCCTTACTATTTTCTTCAACAATATATTCACAAACACAACACATAAAAAATGTTTTTAAAAAGGTCATGTTTTCATCTGAAAACCCCGCGTACTTATATGGAAACAATACACATGTATAAGAATCATCGCCGGAGCTATGTGTCGCGTGCTCTGTGCTCGGTGTCATCTTCAGCAACCAGTGAAGTGAGAGTGAAGAGAAGAAGACCAGGGAATGGTGAGAGAAGGAGGCATATACACAAGATAGCAGAAATCATGAAATTATAACGGCTTGTAAGGAGTGACCAGGGGATCTTGTCGACACTCAAAACCCCGAGATAAGACCAGATATATTTTGGCCCACACCTGCTTCATTTGAGGACAAGCTCTATGGAGATATCAACAAGCTCAAGTTGACTACAGCTTACTTTAGCTACATTCAGGTGACATCTAACGGTGCATGAAGAAGTACTTAGACTGCCACACTTCATACAACAGGTATGTCTGTAACAAATGCGTCCATGAGGCATGAAATGGAATATTGGTTGGCTAGCAAATCCATTACGTGGACAGTCAGAATCAAAAGCTCATTGTGTGGGCGTCATCAAAGGTGGAAAACGTGTCCAAGTGGCACTAAATGGAATATTGCTTGGATAGCAAATCTATTACGTGGAAAGTCCGAATCGAAAGCTTACTGTGTGGATGTCATCTGCAGACTGCATTCTTCTGGTTTCCGGAGGAACACTCTGTGGTGAACGGAAGCAAAGATAGGAAGTGAGACTAAGCAGCCATGCGCAGGACGTGACGATTCCTTGGGTGAGCCCAGTACCAGAGCGCCATGTGTCGGCTCTGCAAGTATGTAAGACTCCTTGGATGGCGGGAAATGCCCATGGTCTGCCCCTGCCTTCCCTTGAGGGCTGACCGGGATGTCTTCGGCTGTTATAAGTGGGCCAGCTGGGATGGGGGGGGGGGGATAACACCACAACAGTGAGAGTCAAACGTCTTACGAATTGAGTTGAGTTGAGTTAAGAACCGACATCACTGCACTCAGGACATTCCCATACGTGCTCCGTCCCCTCGTTCAACAGTCAGCGAAGAGTCATAATGCTAATCGTTCCCACCTCTATCTGATTAAAAGTTCTCCTGGTTTTCCCTCTCAGTTTTGAGATTCTTACAGAACCCCTGCCGATCCCCCGCAATCTCATTCTTTCCACATATAGGTTCTCAGTCTGTTCCTCCGCCTTCTCCACCTGGTCCCACAAGCGCACGACCACCCCCCACCCCCCTTGTCCATAGGCAAAAATACCAACAAGAGGTCCATTTCCTGCTAGCCTATCAGCCTGTTCATTCCTCCGTACACCCGCATTGGCCAGGGCAAAATATCCATACAATTCTCACAATCTGTGACCTCTGAAGCGACTATAGACATTCCACACGAAACATTCCTTTCTCCATCTTACTAAACATACTCGTTGAATCAGTAATGAACACAACGTGTGTTGCAGTAGTCTCCTCTAGCCACCGGAATGCCGCTGTTACTACCTTCACCTCCATTCTCATGCTGGATGTCGTAGTCTCATATGCCAGGCTCTCCTTTTTCAAGACTCGCCTATTAGCCTTTGCATTAAAGCCCCAGCCACTACGTCTGTTTCTCACCACTGACCTATCGGTGTAGATGACTATGTCACCTTGATGTGTGCTACTATGATCAGTTGTTGCACTTCAAACTAAGTGCGGCCCACTGCCCATTCTCTGCACTCAGGACCCAGTGTTACTATTACATTGTGCCATTCCGTCATGTCTTCCGAAACTTCAACCCACTCTCTTTCACGATTGATGGTCTCTAGATCACACCTGACTTATAGAAAGTTCTGCCTGTGCCATCCAACTTAACTCAACTCAATTCAACTGAATGAATGAATCAATAAATATATTTGAACTCCTACGTGGCAATAGCTTATAAGCTATTATAAAATATGCACCAAATATTAACGAAATAAACTTGCTTAATAAAGCTACTACTAAACTACCAGATTAACAGGAAATTAAAATAATACAGATAATATATTTATACATTTATGTAGTACTGAACAGAAATATACAATATAATAAAACAGGTTACTTTTTTTTTTACGCAAAAAAAATTAATTTCTACTAATTTCAGAAAAATCGTAACAGTTGCGTCTAATATTTTAATGATATCAGGGTATGCCATTGACCCCAGCTAGAAGTTCGTGACTTTTAGTTACAGATTATCAAGTCAGTGTAATGTCACAAGATTCAGATTACGAAGATGTTAGTAGATGTAGCATCAATTCTTGTAAAAGTGTGTTTATATAAGTGCTTGTTTGATTATTGTATTAGCAGGAATCAAATGTCATTTCTCTCAGAACACGCCCATATTTGCCCAGCATCTCTCAGATTGCTACTGGAACTATTATTAGTGTTGGAACTCTTCGCTGGCTGCTGAGGATGGGGACGGAGCGCTTATGGGAATGTCCTGAATGCTGTGATGTCGGTTCCTAAATCAATCAATCAATCAATCAATTAATCAATCTCAGACTGAGAGTCTCAGCAGATGCCATGCAAGAATGCAGTTTTGCTGATTATTCCTACCTACTGAGCACTGATTAGAAAAGTCGCCAAGTAATTCTCGTTGTGATCATAACTACAACTGCAACAAGTGATACAAATTGATCATTATTCAGTCTCTGTGTCAACATCAGTCTGTCATATAGTTAGCTGTATGACCTTCATTGCAATCAAATGCAGCCGATTGGCATGGGCGATCATGCTTCTCTACAACTTGCGATCTTCAACAGCATTCATCTGTTCACGTGCTGACTTCCTTTTGTGCCATGACAGAAGGCTGCCTAGAATTTTCTCTCGCTGTCTTCCTCTATCTCTTTCCACTAATCTTTTCAGTTCTCACATGTTCCATTTTTTGTCTTCTCATAATGTGGCCAAAACATGACTGCTTATTTCTTATGTTTGTGGTAAGTTAGTTAGTCGACAGTCAGTGAGAGTAGTCAGTCAGTCAGTCAGTCCAGTCAGTCAGTCAGTCAGTCAGTCAGTCAGTCAGTTAGTTAGTTAGTCGACAGATCACCCTCATTGCACATCGAACCATTCAGTCCATAAGTGCTTGGATCCCCTCCTCAGCATATCCCGCAGCGTTTAGCAGCTAACGACACCAGTTCTGTGTTGGTTTATCAATCTACTTTGGCTTCCTGCGTAGTGTTCTTGTTTGGCCACACCTCATTTAAATTGCTGTTCTCGCAGTCTGACCATGGCTGTAGATTCACAGTAATCCTTTGGTCCTCGCAAAAATATCACTTCTTGTAGTGGATTCAGAATGTCAGCCTGGTCCATGGTGTATCCGCCCTCCACAGTAGCCTTACCTGCGAGCTTGTCAGTCCTCTCATATCCTTGTACTCCCGCATGCCCTGGCACGAAGATGAAACTAATCTTTGCCAGCCTAGACCGCTCCAGAGATAGCAACCACTCTCTTCGGATCCACCCCATCTCTATCCTCATGAGCATGCTCATTGAGTCGCTAAGGAAACATGCCCTAGTGAATTGTTATTCCTTTACTTACTGCCATGACTTCCATAGTCGGGCTACTTGTGGTCACAACACAAGCACCAGAGTCCTCCTTTACAATTCTTCCTCCGGCCTAAGCCGTACAGGCCCATGAGCTTCTCACATGTCGGACGACGGAACCATCTCTGTAAATGACAGCATCACCGTCTAACAAATTATCGAAAATCAACGCTTGTACTTCCGCCTCCACTGCAGCCGGACTTTCTTGTCTGCATGTTCCGTCTAGTTGAATGCAAACTCAAAAGGTGGTACAGAAATCTGTTGGCACTTGTACCCACTCCTCGTCAGGTTTTAAGTCCTCAAGTGAACATACCTGTTGAAGAATGTCTTCGGCTTGACCCATTCACGGCCTTCCTCTTTTTAATCTTCATAATTTCACTATGCAGTGGATGTGTGTTTGCGTTAACTCTGAGATAGGCACGTTGTCTGCAAATTTGTATTCTGTCTTCAATGGTTGGAAAATCAAGAAGGTAGCGTATCGCCCTGCGTGCTGTATCTCTTGTACATCCAAGAATAATGCGCATAGCTTCGTTCTGTATCCTTTCCATCCTTTCTATCTGCTTACGTCTGAGAGTCAGGATCGCCATCGCATACACAAAAACAGACATGACTAGCCCCTCGTATAGAAGACAAAGATCGCGCTGCTCATAGTTTTCTGCCGCCATCACCCGCTTCGCAGCCAAACCCCGGTTGGCCTTTGTTATCACCTGGTCTATGTGCTCATTATAAGCAAGGCTTCGATCAAAACGTATCCTCAGGTAATTCATTGACTGCGTTCTTTCCACAGTCTCTGAATACAGATTTACAGTTTGTGTTGGAGTGTTGACAATATGATTATTCAAAGAGAACCATGTCACTGTTGCCTTTGTTGGGTTGACCATTGCCCCAGCTTCAACACACCAAGTACTTATGCGATTGAGATCGGTCTGTAGTTCCCCAGCAACCTGATCTCTAAACTTACCCTGACGATACACTAAAACATCGTCGGCATATGACAATGTCCTCCCCGGTCCAATGATCTGCTCGCTGGTGATTCTCACAGTGTAGGCGTTGAACAGCACCTGAGATAACGGAGATCCCTGTGGTAGGTCAGGTTATATTGTTGTTGGTTCCGTAGTCCAACTGACACATCTAAAAACTACTTTCCGTTGGAAGAGGGCTGCAGCGATCCAGCCAAGGAGGAAAGGACTTATCTTGAGTTCGAGAAGCTGAAGCATTAAAAATCCAACGGTACTCTGTTGTACGCGTCCTCAAGATCAATCGCTGCAGCAAGGTTTCAATGCCTAAGTGGAAACCTTCATAGACATCATGGGCAAAAACTGCTGCATTGGTCCAGATTTCTCTTTTTGGACAGGTACCCTCCCAGGGTAGGTGGGAAAACACCTTGCCTCTCTAGCTGGCTTGATATTTTTCAGGCAGTTAACTTCAGCAGTTTGTGTTAAGTTGTCTTTTGGAATTACCCCCCCCCCCCCTCCCCCTTTCAGAATGTCCAGATAGCCCATTTTGGCTGTTCAATGGTATTGTCAACAATTTTCTATACAACGACATCTCCAAAGCTTCTATGGATTTTTCACATTTACTAATTGTTCGAGAAAATTATTGAAAAACATATTCTCGGGTATTTATCACCACTCCAGGAAGTTAAGTAAAGAAACATATATCAGAGAACACAATGGAACAATATACATCAATGTATGCCTATAGTTTTCGATTTCTATATTTCCTGTGTGTCATCTTATCTCATTTTTCTTTTCTTGTATAAGTGCCAGTCAATGCCTGTGAATTAATTGTACATGCTTTAGCTCTAGACGCAAGGTGCACTGATGTGTATCTGAGACTAAAGATAGCACCATATATGAAGCACATTCCAGAACTCCTACCTGATGTATTGTTAACCTGATTCTGGGTGAATAAAGAGGCATGGAGGAGCAGCAGATGAAGAATATATATATTGCCACATTTGTTTTGTTTTGTTTTGTTTTAACAAACAGCACACACATGTTGCCATCATGGCGTACCCACTCTGATTTCAGAGGTACTTGTAATTTACGTCCCCAAGTCAAGGAAGAGAAGTCAACATTTTAGTCCATCTATCCGGGGTAGGGGTTGAACGCCTTACCCCGGAATCAGCACACAAGATATTTAAGATCACGTGTTTTTATCCATTCTGCCATGCTGACCTCATATTTGACTTTATTGATTTGGTTAAGCATTTTCCTTCTATTGTGATTCCATATTTTGGTGTCATTTTTTTCTTTTATGCAACCACTTCTTTATAACTAGCAATGAGTTCCTGGGAGGCTTAATAACAGTATAAATTGTCCACAACAGTAAGAAAGAGGCATACGGTTCTCTTGTCATATAATGAGAAGAGAGGCGTAGAAGAACAACGTGATGACTGGAAAATGGCATGGAGTAATATTATCAGCAGAACTGATCCATAACACCAGTGACCAAGATTAGTTGAGAGACGTGGATGCCTAAGCCACATGGCAAGACACATGATGATAATGATACTATTTAGATGTTAAAGCTCTGTTTTAGGATGGTTTTATGCTATCTTGTACCATTGACAAGATTTGAGAATAGTCTAATGTGAGATTTATACACTTATTAATATGATTGTATGCTATCTTGTAACATTGACACGATTTGATAATAGTCTAACTTGATATTTATATATTCACAGTTGTGTCTAATTTGTTTCGGCAAATGGACGAAAGAGGGAGTACATATGGCAACTCGTCTGCCATGCGGTCATGTCTTTGGATTTAGGTAATTATCAGTTTGCAGTCATAGTTAAGTTTCTAAGTGAGTTTAAAACACTTATAGATAGTGAGAGTTAGTAGAAAGTTTCAATAATATACTTCTTTGTTATATTATATTTACTTTTTGTATTCGTTCGTGAGAATTATTTTAATTTTTTCTCTCTATGTAATGTTCATATAAAGGGAGCCATGGTAGCGTAGTGGTTAGACACTGACCTGCTGGTTTGGGTTCGGTCTAGTCTTTAGTTTAGTCGTTTAGTCGTTTGGTTCAACATCACGGCACACGGTTTTAACCCATAAGTGCTCCGTTTTCCTCCTAACTCAAACCTGAGTCTAGAGAAACTCATCTCAATGCACGAACTCCGTTGCATCGGCGAGGACCCTGAAATACTTTGGGTAGAATTTTAACTCGAAATTTTGCCCGGGCAGCGCCGTTAGGCTACTCTTTTTCGATTTCCAACTGCCAAGGGATTTTTTTACGTGCGCAACAATACACACGGGCGTCCGATCTCACTACCAAGAGACCAGGGGAAATTTTATTACTGGAAGTCCAGGTGGATTTTTAAAAATAAATCCCTGTCCTTACCGGGGCCTGAACCCGGGACCTCCAGCACTCGAGGCCGACACTATACCTCAAGACCACTCAGTCCCCTTGGGTTCGGTCTGCAGCTGGGCGGATTCAGAATTTTCAATATTTACCTGGGCTCCCAGGTTGACCTAGCCTAAAATGGGTACCAAGAATGTCTTGGGAAGTGTTGTTTGTCCACCAAGAAGGATGACGACCATTCATTTCATCCACTGGGTTTGAAAGTATTGAAACATGAGTTCTAAGATGGCTGATAATACCTATTTTGGCTAGAAATGTTCTTTGACAATGTGGGCAAAGAATGCTTGACGTTTCAGGAGGAGGATCTCCTGCAGTGGTTTTTCTGTCCAGCCTTTTCTTTACAGCTCTTGCAGTCCTGGTTGCTTCGACTGCACCCTTATGCAATGAAGTAAAGTCTGTCAGTATGACACAGATCATATAACCCACAGAGTCCTGATTGGTCTATATAAATATGGTTGTCGTAAGTGGAGTGTGCCTGCCACCAAGTTATGTACTGTCACTTGCGGGCAACCCCAATTTGTCAGATATTGACTCGGCACAAAATCTATATGGCTGAAATGCAGATTAAGCGCCTGGATAACCAAAGAGTACAGCTGCTAATGGCTCGTTACTAATTAGTTGATCTTGGCATCCCCAAAGGAGTGGGAAAGGGAATGTTAGATGTATGGATTTAAGTCTAATAATAGACTACTAGACAGTGCAGGTGTCCCTTCTGACAAAACTTCCCTCCCTGGTGTGTAATTATCTCCCATCCAGACACACACACACACACACACACACACACACACACACACACACACACACACGCGCGCGCATGCACACAAGAAAAATAACAGAACTATGAGTTAAAGCAAACTAAAACTTCTTGAATATCTATCAAGATGAAAACTTAAAGCAACATGAAGTTGTAGGGTATGATGATATTGGGTAATGTTAGTTTATATCAACATACAAAGGCATAATATGTAACTGCTGTGGAGGTTTGTGCGACCTCAGGAGTCCAGGTGAAAAGATGCCTCAATCGCCTCCCATCAAGCTCCAATAGGCTTAGCCAGGGTCCGCTATTGTTATCTAAGGACCTCTATGGTCCGCTAAGGACAGCCGGTCGGTGTTCGGAACCAGTATTCTATCCTGATGCCACCTGATCTCTCCTTGTTGTCACTGCAGGGGAAAACATAGTGCTCTTGGTGAGAGCTGATCCGGTTTGAATACACTTCTCATTCGAGCAGTTCCAATTCCAATTCTAATTTTCAAAAACAAAAATTCCAAATTCGGCCTCGTTCAACCTGCTTCATCAGCTGTGGTTATTGTTGAGGTCCGTGGTTTATGTGGTTTTTTTTTAACCCTAATTCTTGTCTTGTGAGTCCTATCTCGGACTGGTTATGTATCGTTTGTGTCTGTGACGTCAGCTGGAGGATCGGTCGGCGGCTATCCTTTGTGCTCGTCTGTTCTTGTGGTTTTCTTTGTTGGTGTAGGCTCCTGGCTCGTCTGGTTTGACTGGCTGCAGTCCTTATAAGGACTTTTCGTTATCCCACACCATGCATCATATGCTGGGGGATCGGTCGGCGGCTGTCCTTTGTGCATGTTTCCTCTTGTTGTTTTCTTTGTCGGCGCAGGCTTCTGGCTTGACTGGTTGCAATCCTTAAAAGGACTTTCTATTTGTTTTTTGTTTTTTGTCTCCTTTTTTGTGTAGTTTCTGTAGGAGCTTTTCGACGTTTCCTTTTTCCTCCTCGCACCTGTTTTTACTTTAGAGTTTGAGTTTCTGCTGTCGTTCGATTTGTCCCTCCGCGCTCAGCCATAGTATTCTCTCTCCGTCTTCTATGTAGTACGAGTGGTCAGGGTCATACTCAGGTTCATACCATACATCTGGGTAGTCTACCGGTCTCCTGAGTTTCTTGGGTTTCTTCTTTTCTCTTTCATCCCAACACCTTTTGAATTCCTTGTGCCTGAGTTCCTCCACTCTTGCACCTTCCAGTAGCTCCTCCAAGGTAAGTTTCTTTGGTCTCTCCGTGCCATCATCAGGGTGCCCTTCTCGGTTTTCTTCGGATGTCTGGCGAGATATTGGTTTCCCTTTGTCTGCCTCGGGTATCGCGGTTGGGCTGCTGGCTGTAGTTTGTGGTTCAGGCTCGATCTCTTGGTTTTCATCTTGCGGTTTCTCTGCTAGCTCTTATGTGGTTTCTGTTGGTTTGTTTTAGAATAGTTCCATTTCAGTTCTGTGCAATTCTCTTTCGGTCTTGATCATTTGTAAGATTTCTTCGTTCTCCTTCTTCAACTCGGCCATGTGCTACATCTCTTGTTTGATGTTTTGCTGTATCTCCTTCATTTCAGCAAGCAGTTTTTCATTGTCACTGGTTTGTGACGGTATTAGGAGTAGTTTGATTTGCTTCTTTAGTTCGTCTATTTGGCTTTGCAGTTGGGCTCTTGTGAGCAACCCGTGGCTGTCTTGCACCTCCGCATTGCTTCGTTGTATGGTGTCCTTGTGATAATGGCTATCTTCAAGACGTCTATGTGTCGTTGCAGGTACGGACAGCCCAAGTATCTTGCCCCATGCTTGCCCAGGCAGTCGGCGCACTGTCTTCTGTTGTTAGGAGCTCGGAAGTCCGTGTCCAGCTTGGCCAGCGGGCACTCCTTAAAGGCGTGATGATCGGCGCAGTATCGGCAAATTTCCGTCTGACTGCGACACGTAGCTCTGCTGTCGCCGGCCTTCTGACATCTGGAACATTGACTGTTGCTGGTAGGCTCAATATGATGCAGGCGAAGGCATACCTCAGAGTAGTTGCTGACACAGATCACCCGTTGCATGAGGTGCTGGACGTAGTTAAGGGTCAGCGACTGATAAAAGGGAAATCATGGATGGCTCAGGCGGAGGATACAATCAGACAGGTGTGCATCTTGGAGAACATTAGGCGAGGAGAGGTGTGGGTCAGAGTGCCAGCAGAGCAGTCAGACTTGTGCAAAGTTATAATCACATTGAGCCTAGAGTGCAGGGAGTGGCCAGCAGGGGACACGGAAGTGGAAATCCAGCAACTAATTCAGAATAATGCTCGCACGGGTGATGTGATTATATACACAGATGGTTCGGTGTTGAGAGGCAGGAGAAGTGCCTGGGGGTTCTTAGCAAAAGCTAATGGTTGCCGTTTGGTGCAGGAAAGCCTGGCATATGATACTACAACATCTAGCTTAAGAATGGAGGTGGAGGCGGTCAGTGCAGCTTTCCGCTGGATGGAGAATACGATACACACACACATCGTGATTGTAACGGACTCAGAAAGCATGCTGAGTAGGGTGAGGAGATGCAAGCTTCGTGCAGAGTGGCTTGCGTCGCTTCGGAAGTCACGGGTGACAAGCATCGTCTGGGTCTTTTCTCCGGGGCATTCTGGTGTGCTGGGGAATGAACAGGTGGATAGATTGGCTGGCACTGCAAAACTTGGTGGAGTATTGATGCACGATAAGGCAGACGTGGTTGCGGCCTTGTGGGAGCACATGTACACCTCGGAGGAGCAAATGGATCACCATGGTCTGTCACGAATGCGACAGCGAGGGGTGAAGAGGGGATCTGGCCGACGATCGACGCTCAGAGGAAAGGTGAGACGGACACATAATCAGATTGCTACTGGTACTCTTAGTGTTGGAACTCTTCGCTGGCTGCTGAGGATGGGGACGGAGCGCTTTTGAGAATGCCCCGAATGCTGTGATGTCGGTTCCTAAATCAATCAATCAATCAATCAAGAAACCAGACTGTATTTGTTTTAACCACTGGCCTTCTTCTTGAGTAATCATGCACCATAGCTAGGTAGAAAGTGGCTTTGTACAATGGTGCGCAATATTGCGTCAGCTTCTTACATGTTGAGAATACCGTTTATTCTTCTTTAATTCCTCATTTGTGTGTCCATCTTGAGTATAGACCGAGATATATTCTCGGATGGTAACGCTGCGTTCTGTGACATGGGTCTTGTACCTTGTGTCCGATGCATCCTAAATGTGTGTAAAATGATGCTTTACTTTTACTAACTAATGTTCACAGACGTGGTTCTGTAGACAAATGATCACAACACCTCATGGATGGATAGAAAGAGCAATGCAGATATATTGAAAGAAGTTAACGCACAAAGAGAACTGGTTACTCGCATCAGAAGCTGACAGTCTATATTTTTTGGGGGTGTCACGAGAAGAGGAAAACTGGAGTATGTCGTCACAACAGGAAAGTTGGAGAGGGGAGGCAGGGGAGAACAAGAGAGAAGATTCTGGATAATAGTCTGACATCGTGACGTGGAGGAACATCAGCTTCAGAAATGTTTGGCAGCACGAAATGCAGAAGGCTGCATACAGATAGGATCACCAATACCACACGTCATGAAATATATAAGAAGAAGAAATCCTGAACTAGGAGATGAAAGAAGAAGAAGTTATGAATTAATCTTAATGCTTTGTTCAATTATTATCCTTGTATTCGTTGGTCTACTTATATTTCTTTTGCCTTGTTGATTCCAAAGAAAGATCTTTCTAGTAATGCTTCCTATAAGCTGTGGTGTGTTGCGATGAAGCAATCAGCGCCGTGTGCATTAAGGTTGTGAAAAAGCATTCATTTAACTATAGCGTACATTTCATCCATATGTCTGTTTGTGTGCTGAGCCAAATATATGTGTTAATAATTTGCATGATGCGTAGTTAAGAAGGTGAGGGTGGGTGTAACCACTTTGAACAATCGCGACTGCTTGACCACTCATTATCCGATGGCTTGTCATCTGTGTTCAGACCTTGACTCTCTTCTAGAGCCATCTTGAAAGTTCTGCCTGTTACAAGCCAGTTTTCAAGGTTCTCTTGCTGTCATGTATAAACTATCTACCATATCTTCAATCTATCCATGTTTTGGTCTTCCTCTTCTCTGCCTCTCCGATTCACTTTGCTGGATAATGATCTTTTCCAGATTTTCAAGTCGTTTTACATGTCAAAAATATTTCATTTTCCTACTTGTTGTTTGTCGTCATAGTCTGTCTTCTTCAATATTGAGTTCTTCATGGCAAGATCTGCGAACTCCTTTTAGTCAAATGAATTTGTAATACTCACAATACTTCTCAACTGGAAAGTTTGAGGGGAAGAGAAGCAAAGGCCGACCAAGAGAAATGATACTAGATGGATTGAGACGATGATACGGAGGAATACCAGCAGCGTAGTTGATCCAAAACACCAAAGATCGACGCCTACGCCAGCTGACATGGCACTTGATGATGATGACGTTACTTCTAAAGAGGTTAAATACATAGTGGAAGCCTATTTGGTCAATATTATTGATGAGAATCAGAACTGATTCACTGGAGACGCCAGATGTGTTTAGCATGCCCTGACCTAATATAAAAAGTAAGAGAACTCATTGCATGATAGCTGTGATTCACAGGGAAGAGGCAGACATCATATGTCATACATTGCTTTGGACTACAAGACTAAATGCATTTGTATTATTCATTAGACACAGTTTTGCTTTTCTCCACGTGTGTGACGCTTATAACAGTACTGATGTATATGTTTTGTATCTCTCCACGTGTGTGGCGCTTATAACAGTACTGGTGTATATGTTTTGTATCTCTCCACGTGTGTGACCCATATAACAGTACTGATGTATATGTTTTGTATCTCTCCACGTGTGTGACCCATATAACAGTACTGATGTATATGTTTTGTATCTCTCCACGTGTGTGACCCATATAACAGTACTGGTGTATATGTTTTGTATCTCTCCACGTGTGTGACCCATATAACAGTACTGATGTATATGTTTTGTATCTCTCCACGTGTGTGACCCATATAACAGTACTGATGTATATGTTTTGTATCTCTCCACGTGTGTGACCCATATAACAGTACTGATGTATATGTTTTGTATCTCTCCACGTGTGTGACCCATATAACAGTACTGATGTATATGTTTTGTATCTCTCCACGTGTGTGACCCATATAACAGTACTGATGTATATGTTTTGTATCTCTCCACGTGTGTGACCCATATAACAGTACTGATGTATATGTTTTGTATCTCTCCACGTGTGTGACCCATATAACAGTACTGATGTATATGTTTTGTATCTCTCCACGTGTGTGACCCATATAACAGTACTGATGTATATGTTTTGTATCTCTCCACGTGTGTGACCCATATAACAGTACTGATGTATATGTTTTGTATCTCTCCACGTGTGTGACCCATATAACAGTACTGATGTATATGTTTTGTATCTCTCCACGTGTGTGACCCATAAAACAGTACTGATGTATATGTTTTGTATCTCTCCACGTGTGTGACCCATATAACAGTACTGATGTATATGTTTTGTATCTCTCCACGTGTGTGACCCATATAACAGTACTGATGTATATGTTTTGTATCTCTCCACGTGTGTGACCCATATAACAGTACTGATGTATATGTTTTGTATCTCTCCACGTGTGTGACCCATATAACAGTACTGATGTATATGTTTTGTATCTCTCCACGTGTGTGACCCATATAACAGTACTGATGTATATGTTTTGTATCTCTCCACGTGTGTGACCCATATAACAGTACTGATGTATATGTTTTGTATCTCTCCACGTGTGTGACCCATATAACAGTACTGATGTATATGTTTTGTATCTCTCCACGTGTGTGACCCATATAACAGTACTGATGTATATGTTTTGTATCTCTCCACGTGTGTGACCCATATAACAGTACTGATGTATATGTTTTGGGACTTTTCTGCAGATGCATAAATAAAGCTATTGACGAGGCATGCACCTGTCCTGCATGTAACGCCACTTGTTGCAGGCAAGAAATGATAGGCGTGTATCAAGTATGTGTAATTGTGATCTTTCGTAATTACGAATAAATATATTTAATATTTTAATTTTGTAAATACCTAGAAACAAGTATCTGGATGGCTTGGCCTTGTGGCATGGTCGAGACAGAAACACGGAACTGATCCACGACTCTGGTGATCGAGTGAAATGGCAGAACATGACCGCCCACGCTTACCGGCATGGCACATGATGGATGGATGGAAATACTCGTATTGGTTTCATTCCGTGGATATTGCAATATATACTTAGAGTCACCACAGGAGGGATGAGATCAACCCCTATAGTGGAAATTGAGAAGATGGGGAGGACACAAGCACTGAAAGAGCGCAGAGATACCAAAACGCTAATACAAGCAAAAAAGTTCCTTAGCTTGCCAGGCCACCCTATGAAGAATAGATTTGAAAACTTAGCTATGAGGCGGTTGAAAAGAAGTAGTTTTATCCACCAGACCAAACGACTCTGCAGAGAAACCGCCAATCTGCCCACAGTTGGTTTCCCATGACAACTATTCCATTGCGAACTCCATGGAAAGATGAACATAGACTATCACTACAAATCCAGACAAAAGTGCGAGGAGTATTTGACAAGGAAGAACAGAAAAGTGTACAGCGGAGACCAGCCACTCTCAGCTTCCTTGATGAAGAATACCCACAAGACCTCTGGATCCGAGCCTACACAGATGGGTCAGCACAAAATACTGTTCGAAATGGAGGAGGGGGAGTGTACATAGAATGCCCTAATAATACTAGGGACACGACCAGAGTTCCAACAGGAAAGTACTGCCATAACTATGATACTGAAGTTGAGTCAACCAAGATAGCAACAGAGCAATTACTAAATCCCAGCCATGGTACACAACCTGTGGTGCTATTGAGAGATGCAACATCAGTACTCGAGGCGCTCGTATCTGGGAAATTGCCAGTACTAAGGACACTACTTTCTGAACTTAGCAATCAGCATAAGGTTACCATAAAGTGGATACCATCCCACTGTGGGGTACCCGGAAACGATAGAGCTGATCGATTGGCTAAGGAAGGAGCAAAATAAGAACATCCTGATCTGCCCATTACATACCACCAAAAAGAAAAATCAAATCAGTCAGAAGGCCACCAAAACCTGCTCACGACGACTAGGACGTTATGGACAGACCAGAACAAGTAATTATTCTGCGCCTCAGAACATGACACAATAAATTACGCAACCACATGTATTCACAATTCCAGATTGTTGACTCAGCCATGTGCACATGTCGCAGACAGCAGAGCACATACTCCAGGACTGCCCAAACTACAACATACCGAGGCGAACCTTCTGGCCTAGAGAGACAACAGTGGAAGATAAACTCTATGCACCGCTGAGTTAACTAAAAAAGACCGTTAAATGCACACAGGAGACAACATTGCAGTTATAGACATATTTCAAGTGGGCGAAAGAAGAAGAATTGCAATATATGGAGAAGCATGAGCGTTTACAGGTTTATGGTAAGGAAGTTGGTGCTGAAGATGGTATTTCATATATGAGTATGAGTTCAAGAATCAACATAGTTGCACTTGGTACATTCCTGCATATGCTGCGATCCCATCTTCAGTGAACAATAATGTTTGCATATCCTTTACAGGACATCGCTGTCATCATCAGCAACTTTCAGCTGATTGTTGATTTCTTAGCAAGATTATGCTCAGTTGTTTGCCATTGTTTTCTGAGCGGCCGGCTCACATACCCCGTAAGTTACCGACGCGATTCGAACCACTTCTGATTCTCACCGTCGTCACGTTACTTACGAGAGTATACGAGATTACGGAGAAAAGTCGCTATCCGGGAAGCCGGCCCATCTTCAGTAGCCAATGAAAATACTTGAAAATTGTTTCCTTTTTCAAATATGTGTCTTGTTGATATTTCACATTCTAAGTATCTGCATTGCTAAATTTTAATATGTACATACTACGGATGATTAATGATTAATTATATATTTAATATACACATATTATTGATGAATTGATATCAAATATGTGCATTGTTGATGCTTATCATTTAAAGCCAACCCCTTGCAATCTCCAACTGCCTTCCTTGGAATTTTTAGCATGCATAAGCACAGGATCTCCTGTTTTTTCATACTTATCCGAGAGGGCTATAAGTCTGATCTCTTAACCCAAGAGATCAGTGGGACACATGATATTACATACCAATGGTTCTTGGAAAAAATCCCACCTCTATACTAGGATCAAACCTCCTACCTCAAGGCAGACACCTCTCAGCCTTGACTTCCCCCCTCCACTACCATATCGTTTCTCCTATTCATATTTAAGGCCATATTTCAAGACCTTCAATTTTACCCCCACCTTGTTTATTCACCGGCTCTGTGATGAATGGCTTATGGACGCAGTTCGTAACCCAACATACCGCGTTCGAAACACAAATGTGGGCGATTTGGAAGCATACCACTTTGCGTTGGTTTTTATAAAATGACATGAGTGCCGGTCGTTCAGACAGCAATGGCAAACTACTGAACTTAAACTTGCCAAATAATCACAAACAGCCAAAAAGAGTATGGGGTTGACTGCGACATTCTGAGCAACTAACTTTAACTTGTTTATTTGTTGTGGTCCAAAGTTATCGTGTCTAGATTTAGGTTTAATTGTTCTTATCACTATAAATGAGAACTTCACCCTTTTGCTGTTGCACCTTCTGGCCAGCTAGTAAACCTTAGAGTGCAATCAGCGTAAAATGGATACCAGGAAATGTCACGGATAGGAAAGGCAGCTGCAATAATATTGATTACTCCTAGAGTGTTGATTTGTGAATAAATATATGTATCTATCACCATCATATGTCCGAAACTCATCAAGTCGTGTAAAAAAGGGTCCTTTTACATTTATTTTTCTCTTGGTAGAATTCACATATAGTTATTCACTGGGTATGATTTTTAATGCATATATATACCCTGAAACAGTTCCTTTTGGAAAATAGGCTAAAGTCTGTTGGCAGTGTAATAAGTAAAACTCCTGTAGGAAACATTAAACACTCCCCCCCCCCCCCACCCAATCCTGAAGAAGGAACATGCTATGGATCTGTAAAGTGTTAAGGCTGTCACAGTTTGTATGCATGATTACACGTCGGTAGGCGCGTTAGCGAAGTTGATAGTGGACTGCACCAATAATGTCAAGAGCCTTGCCAGTTGCATGTTTGATGCCAGGACTTGTCGCCTGCTAGCGAAAGTGAAGGAAAGACTTGCCACCAATTCCTCCTTGCATTCAGGTCTGCGAAATGTGATGGTGCTACCACATCACAGAACCCTGGAAGTGCCATGATAAAAAAAATCAACCTAACACGGAGTAATGCAAGTAGCGACAATAGTTAAATATATCAACACAACCAGAGAGGGTTAAAAACAACTGTGCCAGTTCAAACAGGAATCCAATACGATTCACGTCAGGCGGGTTCAAGCGAACAACGGTCAGTGAACACGGGGACTGGTCACGTGACAAGACTAGAAGGTGGCTACCGTGGCTACATGTCTAGTTCATGACGGGCAAAGGCCTGTGATGGATGAACATCGAACCACATCAACAACTTAAGATTAACTTTCGGAACAATGGCGGCCGGTGTCGCTGAAGTGACTGGTGTTCCTTTTCGGTTCACAAGTGCATTTTTCAGGAGACTCCTGGGAGTTGTCGCTGGAGCTACGGAGTTCTGGCTGTGTCACGTATTAAACGGGGACGAAACCTGGTCGATGCGGATGTTACTGTTACACCGAGAATTTCCAGATAAACATTTCGCGTACTCTGAGACGGGTGTGTTTTCACGTCATTTTGTCAGCTGTGGTCTGCTTGAATAAAAGATGCCTGTTGCTGGACTTGACAGCGAGCCTGCATTATAAACACCCCAGCGATATGGCAGAAGTGACCTGCTTCTGGGACACTGTTTAGATACACGCAGGAATCGGCCGCAAGTCATTCCTCCGCTTAGTGGACGACAAGCTCTGCCGTCGAATCCTCGCCTGACCGCGCTCTTGGTATTATCAGCATCACCTCCCTAATGTTAAACTTCACCAGCCTTGACCCAGTTTCATCCAGTCCCTATTTGAGTCGTGACCCGGTTGCATCCAGATATACCTCTTCACGTGTATGACCTTCCAGTACTGGTCGCGCACACACCGTTAGTTTCTGAGCTTGGAAAGGGGAAGGGGATCACAGTCCTCCTCTGATATGGTACTCCGATACCGGGTTGTGAGTAAAATATATGCCACAGCCTCATTGCCATAGATGCCAGCCCTTTTAAGGGCACATTCAACCTGAACGTTCATGCATCGGCGTAAGAGTTAAAACTCAATAAATTCACACATAAAGAAGTTGTGCTGTATGGCTCTGAAACCTGGAGTACAACGAAAGGAGACGAAGCCTTGTTACAAACCTTTGAGAACAAAATTTTAAGACGCATCTTTGGACCCATTAGGGATACACAAAGTGGAGAGTGGAAAAGAAGAAGTAACAAAGACATTTATGATCTGTTTAAGTCCCCGCTAATCACTGGTATCATGAAGGCTAATAGACTACAATGGCTGGGGCATATAGAAAGAATGGAAGATAATAGGGAAACAAAACTCGCTTACACTCAGGAAATAAATGACCGTAGACCCCGAGGTAAACCAAGAAGGCGGTGGAGAGATAATACATGTACAGACCTACAAGCACTTGGAATCAATGACTGGCAAGAGAAGGTCCACCAGAGAGACGAATGGAGACGGATTGTATTTGCAGCAGAGAACCTCAATGGCTCGGAACGCTGAAGAAGAAGAAGATAAAGAAGATTAATTCTACACACTTAGCTATTAAAGCTAAGCATGATTCTTTACATAGAAAAGAGATTACACTCTATACTTAACTAAGAAACCTAAGCATTATACCGTATACAGAATGTAATTTTGACCTCAAACATAGTCCATACACGTGCTACTTCTTCTAATACATTGGACTAATTTTTACGTGTGGATTAGCTTTCCCAAATACAAGAGTCCCAAATCATCAGACAAACCCACCCCGACTTTAGAGGTACTTGTAATTTACGTCCCCAAGTCAAGGACGAGAAGTCAACCTTTTAGTCCAACTGATCGATGTAAGTGTTGAACCCGTTACATCACTATCAACACACCGGAAGTTTAAGAGCAAGTCATCTGATCCATTCAGCTGTGCTGACCCACCAGACCGGTGATTACGATCAAGATTTCACTAAGAAAACTAAACATTATAATTCATGTGTGAAGGAGATGGCTATATTATGCTATTTTATTAATGCAGAGTTTGGAAACCTACAATGACAGCTCTTCCACCAGTGTGGATGAAGATCCCATTCCTGGGATTAGGTGGAATGCCAAAAGCAGAAGAAGAGCAGCTCGAGCCAAAAAGTTTGGGGGTAGCTACTTTTGTAACATTTTCTAAATTGCTTTTTAATTATATAAGCTGCATATTTGGATACCTCTTTAAAGAAAACAAATCCAACGATACCTTATTCAAGTCTATGCGTCAATTCTAAGCTGAGATATTAATGTTTGTGGGTCAGTTTATCGTGTAATATAGGCAAAGAGGGAAATTGTCTAAATCCCCTTTGGAAAAGTGTGACCAAAATACATTAGCTAAGGGCAGATAACTGCTCTTGGTTTTTTCTCGCTAAGGGGGATAACTCGTGTTGTTATTGTGAGGGCCACAGTGAGAACGCAAAATTCAAATGAAAACCTTAAACTCCCTCTTCCTCCTGCCTCTTCCTCCACTCCAACCCCTCCTCCGCCTACTCCTTCTCGTTCTTCCTCCTCCTCCTTCCTCCTAAAGCCATTTGAATAATATGGCACATTTTTGCAAATGCAAAAATATGCACCACGACTGTCATGTAATAATAAAAATTGTGAATAATGTAATAAGCCTTAAGATTTACTGGTGACTTTCAACTTTTATAAAATGCCACATCATGCACTTTAGAAAAAGTAAATAACAAAACCATGACTTATTTACTCTGCTTATTTTTTAGTTGCATGTCCTTCACTGGACGTAGCAGTCAACCGCAGCATCTTTGGCTGTTCGTGACTCCTAGGCTAATCTTATAGTCAGTAGTTTGCCATTGCTTTCTGAATGACTGGCACCTCTACCTTTTTCGAAAAAACCAGCACCGCTGTGTTTTGAACCCGGGTATACAGGATTACGAATCGTGTCTGTAACACCTTCGCCACGGAGAATGGTAGTCTGCATATACAAACATATTATTCTAAGTTATATTAATTGAGTAATTGTTATTAATCAACTACATTATTAAAGCCAGCTCATTGGCAAAGAGGTAATGGACGCAGTTCGTAACCCAGCATACCTGCATTCGAAACATAGCTGTGGGCGATTTGGCAGCAGACTGCCTTGCGTTGTTTTTTTTTAAAAATGGAATGGGGGTCGGTCATTCAGAAAGAAATGACAAACTATTGAATGTAAACTTGCCAAGAGATCACAAATGCAAAATATGCTGGTGTTGACTGTGACATCCTGTAAAGAATATGCAACTAACTAACATTATTAAATCTTGGATTCAAATCATATGATATTAATAAAATAGTGACACCATATGTTCTGTTTCCTTGTCCCATAGATATCAAAATGTATGTATGTATGTATGTATGTATGTATGTATGTATGTATGTATGTATGTATGTATGTATGTATGTATGTATGTATGTATGTATGTATGTATGTATGTATGTATGTATGTATGTATGTATGTATGTATGTATGTATGTATGTATGTATGTATGTATGTATGTATGTATGTATGTATGTATGTATGTATGTATGTATGTATGTATGTATGTATGTATGTATGTATGTATGTATGTATGTATGTATGTATGTATGTATGTATGTATGTATGTATGTATGTATGTATGTATGTATGTATGTATGTATGTATGTATGTATGTATGTATGTATGTATGTATGTATGTATGTATGTATGTATGTATGTATGTATGTATGTATGTATGTATGTATGTATGTATGTATGTATGTATGTATGTATGTATGTATGTATGTATGTATGTATGTATGTATGTATGTATGTATGTATGTATGTATGTATGTATGTATGTATGTATGTATGTATGTATGTATGTATGTATGTATGTATGTATGTATGTATGTATGTATGTATGTATGTATGTATGTATGTATGTATGTATGTATGTATGTATGTATGTATGTATGTATGTATGTATGTATGTATGTATGTATGTATGTATGTATGTATGTATGTATGTATGTATGTATGTATACACACAAGGTGCCAATGTGTGTGTGTATACATACATACATACATACATACATACATACATACATACATACATACATACATACATACATACATGCATGCATGCATGCATGCATGCATGCATGCATGCATGCATGCATGCATGCATACATACATACATACATACATACATACATACATACATACATACATACATACATACATACATACATACATACATACATACATACATACATACATACATACATACTGTATGTATGTATGTATGTATGTATGTATGTATGTATGTATGTATGTATGTATACACACACACATTGGCACCTTGCCGTCTTGACAGACGATAGTTTGTCCTTCAAAAAGGCATAATAACTTTTACCCATAGCGGTAGCGAATGTGACTGGTAAAGCCAATTCGCGCTGTAAATTTTCGTTCACAGTGGGTGCAAGTGATCACGTGGTTATTTCCACTACCATGAACCATCTTACGTCTCACACGCTCAGTGTTTGACTTATCTGCAATAATTTTCTAATTTGTCTTTATTCCATTTCTGATGTTTGCCCTCCATGCAACACGTTCAGCAGCGACTTGCTCCCAATTTGCATTATCAATGCCTGTATCAATCATGTCCCGCTTACACACATCTTTGTATCGTAGTAGAGGCCGACCCTGAGATCTCTTACCCATCTGTAATTCACCAAATAAGATGTCCTTTGGTATTCTACCATCATCCATCCTCCTAAGATGTCATATCCATCCAAGTCTACAAAGACTGAGCATGGAATAAACCGTCACACAACCTGATCTTTCCAATACTTCAGTATTTGTGATTTTGTCTTGCCACTTAATACCAAGAATTCTTCGCAGACACCGCATATGAAAGCTGTTTAAACGTTTTTCTTGGTGTGAGTAAGGTTACCAGACTTCACTGCCATAAAGAAATGTTCTAAGGACACAGGCTTGATAAACAAAAAGTTTTGTTTTTGCTGTAAGCTTCAGGTTCTCCCAGATTCCTTTTGTTAGCCTGCTCATTCTTGTTGCTGCCTTACAAATCCTGATGTTGATTTCCTGATATCGAGATAATTTGCTATTTACCTCTGATCCTAAACATGTAATATAGTCTACAATCTCCAGTTCGGCATCGTCAATAAAGATTGATGGTACCCCATGTTCATCTTGTGACATAATCTGTCTTCTTTTTGCTAATTGTTAAACCAAATTCAGAACAAGTAATGAAGAATGCAGATAGTAGACGTTGTAATTCTTCCTCAGAGTGGGTCGTATTTGCAGCATCATCTGCAAACATCAACTCTCTGATCAGTACCCTCCTAATTTTGGCCTTCAATCTCTTAGCATTGTGGTGTCCAACGCTAAACATTTCTTCTCGATAGTAGAATAGTTTTTCTCCGCCGAATTCAGATTTCTGCTTGCACAGGCAAACGGAAATAATGTTGTTTGTCCATCAAGAATGATGATGACCTTTTATTTCATCCAGTGGGGTTGAAAGTATGGAGCCATGAGTTCTAAGATGGCTGATAATGCCTATTTTGGCTCGAAATGTTCTTTGACAATGTGGACAAAGAATGCATGAAGTTTCTGGAGGAGTATTTCCTGCAGTTGTTTTTCATTTGTCTTTTCTACACAGCTCTTGCAGTCCTGGTTGCTTCACAAGTGACTGCACCCTTGCGTAGTGATGCACGCCACGAATTTCGGTCTCTGGCTGCAGTGTCCCAGGTGTCATGGTGAATTCCAAAAGCATTCAGTGAGATTTTCAGAGTGTCTTTAAAGCGTTTCCTCTGGCCGCATTGGGAGCGTTTACCACAACGTAACTCGCCGTAAATAATTCGTTTAGGGAGCCTGTGATCTGGCATGCGAGTCAAGTGACCAGCCCAGCGAATCTGATTCTTCATTAGTAGAGTGTGGATACTGGGCATGGACGCTCTTTCTAGGTCTTCAGTTTCTGGGATCCTGTTTTGCCATTTAATCTTCAGTAACTTCTTAAGGCAGACTGTAAACAGTCCAGGTTTCACAAGCATATAGCAGTGTTGATAATACAACTGCTTTGTAGACTTTCAGCTTTGTTTGCAGGCTTATTCCAGTTCTGTCCCATACATTCTTGTACAGTCTGCCAAAGGCAGCGCTGGCCTTGGAGATTCTTGCATTCACTTCATCATCAATTGTGGCAGCTTGTGACACAGTGCTGCCAAGATAGGTGAATTTGTCCACAACATTTAGACTATGACCATTCATTTTGATATTCGACGCAGTGTGATTATTCCCTGAAGTTGGCTGGTACATAACTATAGTATTCTCCAAATTTATATTGAGCCCAAAGTTGGCACAGGCATGTGAGAAAGCTGAAACATTATGTTGCATGTCCGCCTCTGAGTTGGCGTATAGGGCGCAATCATCAGCAAACAGGAGCTCTCTGACGGTGTTGCTGTTAATTTAGGTTTTAGCTTTCAGCCTTCTGAGATTGAATAACTTTCCACCCATGCGGTAGTTAATGTCTATTCCAATGTCGTTGTTTTCGAAGGCATTCATAAACATAGCTGAAAACATGAGGCTGAACAGTGTTGGTGCCAGGACACATCCTTGCTTCACTCCATTGGTGACAGGAAAGGGCTCAAACAGTTCACCATTTTCCTGTACTCTTGCCTGCATGCCATCATGAAATAGCCGCACTATTTGGACACACCTTCGTGGACAGCCATATTTTGCCATAATCTTCCACAGTCCTTCTCTGCTGACTGTATCAAAAGCCTTGGTAAGGTAAATGAAAGTGGAGAACATTTCAGAGTTATGTTCCTGACATATCTCTTGCAGCTGCCTTGCTGCGAAATCATGTCAACAGTTCCACGTTCTTTTCTGAAATCACATTGACCCACAGAAAGAAAACCTTGATCGAGATGGGCCGTGAGGCGATTGAGAAGAATTCTGACGAGTATCTACCCTGCAATTGAAAGCAAGGAGATGCCTCGGTGGGTGTCACAGGATTGGCGATTTCCTTTTCGTTTGTAAAGGTGGACTATTGACGCGTTCTTGAAATCTTGTGGCATGGTCTCGTTCACCCATATGTTTGTAAAGACTTGGTGAAGCTGCTCTGTTAGGACTGGCCCACCTGCCTTGTATATCTCTGCCTGGATAGAGTCCGGACCAGGTGCCCTGCCGATGGAGAGTTGCTGGATGGCTTTGTTTACTTCCACTATGGTTGGCAGGTCATCAAGTGTATCATTGATGGGGACTTGAGGAAGGCAGTTGATGGTTTCATCATCGAAGAAGGAAGTTGCATTTAAGATGTTGCTGAATTGTTCTGCCCAGCGCTGAAGGATTTCTTTCTTATCGGTGACCAATGTTCCCCCATCTGCACTGAGGAGGGGAACTGTGCCTGGTGACGTAGGACCATAGACCGCTTTCAGTGAGTCGTAGACGTTTTTCATATCATGTCTGTCAGCAAAGCCTTGAATTTCATCAGCTTTGCTGCTCAGCCATGAGTCCCGCATGTGCCGAAGTTTCTGCTACACTACTCTCTGAATGTTCTTGAAGGCATCTTTTTTTTATGTTGACTTAGAGTAATTCAAATGTGCCTTGAGGAGAAGATGTTTCTCGGCCAGCAATTGGTTGATGTCTTCGGAATTTTCATCAAACCAGTCTTCATGCTTTCGGGGGGGTTGAACCCAGGATTTCCATAGCAGTGTTGTAAATTATGCCCTTTAGGACTCTCCACTCTGTTTCTGTATCCTGTTTAGCTGCAGGTGTCCAACGCTAAACATTCCTTTTCTATAATAGAATAGTTTCTCTCCGCCGAATTCAGTTTTCTGCTTGCACAGGCAACCGGAAATAATACCGAGTTCTCATCTTCCTTCCTTTGAAGAAGTGTAGCCCCAATTCCTATGTTGCTAGTATTCATTCGAAGAATGAATGGGCGTTTGAGATCTGGCAAATGAAGTGCTGGTCTTGTCAGTAAGAACTTCTGCATAAGTATTTACTTTGGTATACGGAGCTGGGTAAGTTTTGACCCGCACAGGAGTAGAGTCAATCAATTTTATGTCGAACTCAACTAAATTAGTAAGTTCTGGCTTGTCTGTAAGTACTTTTGCGTAAGTATCTAAAAGATCCCGAATATGCTTCAGCTGGTCCTTTGTTAATGCAGGAATGATGTCCACATCTTGAAACATGTATTTTGCTTGCAGAGGGTACTCCACTCCCATTGTGTTTCAATGGTCTACATCTGTAGCCACTGCCAAAGCCATTAGATGTGCTGTCTTGGTAGAAAGCCTTTCATTATATTTCCTCACGAGGTTTATGTGAACAATCTTCAACTTGCCTCTGATAGAAATATTATAATTAGTGCGAGAAATCTTCTCCATCTCTTCATATGGTCCTTTCCACCCGATGTGCAACTTATTAGTTGCAATCCGATGTGCAACTATTGGGAGAAGTAACAGCACTTTCTCTCCTACCTCCAACTCTCTATCCTTTGCTTGCTTGTTGAAATAGCGAGAAATGTTACGTCGAGCTTTTAGATTGTCAGAAGCCGGTCTCCAACCATGTTGTAGACGTTGTTTCAACTCAGCAACATAAATAGATGCAGTTACAACTGTCTCATCCACTTGATCATCGGTCCATGTTCGAAGCAAAGTCTCAAGTGGTCCCTTTATTGGTCGTCCAAACAACAAAGTTGCTGGTGCTATCCAATTGAGTGATGGGGTTACTTCCCGATAAGCAATTAAGGCTGCCGGTACTTACGTATCCAACTCCTGTGGTTTTTCTTGAGCTAGTTTCCTCAAAATACTGATTCGGGTACCGTTAAATCGCTCTACAGTTCTGTTCGAAGCCGGATGATACGGGAAACTATGAATTTGTCGAGACTGAAAGAGTCTAAAATCTTCTTCCATAAGCTTCCCTCTGAACTGAGATCCATTATCAGTTAGAATCCTAAATGGAAATCCTAACCTGGTAAATATGCCAAGCAATGCATCAGCTACATGCTCAGAATCGCTTGATGGCATAGGCACTGCTTCGGCCCACATCGAGCAAGTGTCCACAAGAGTAAGTATATAGTAGTTTCTTCTCTTCGTTAGCGTACGAGGTCCTACTATATCAACAGGTTTACATACACACGAGGATGGTCCTAAAACTTCACATACCTACAGGTTCCTGCTGCGGGATAAGAGACCGTTTAGTTAGTATGACCCAAGGCATGTGTAAGGGGCCTTTACTTTATTGCTTTACTCATTCATACTCGCACTAAACTCATTCTGTACAAGCAACTTACCATGCATGTATGATCACTGCAACGAAAAGCACAGTTTTCACAACATATTTTGTTCAGTCCAGTTGTTACATTAGCATCCATATTCCAGTTGTTACATTAGCATCCATATTCCAGTTGTTTCTTTAACTCCCCCTGTCCCATAGTGCTGTTATGCTAGCTCCCTCAAGTTCAATCATTGACTGCTTTATTACAACAGCAATCGAATGGGGTGGAAAGAGTTACAGTGACCAGTACTTGGGACAGATAGAGCCAACAGGATGGATTTGTTTATGCGAAGTTCATACATTAGATTACATCTGTCTGAGGTTAGGCGGCCACTCTCATTTCATTCACCTGCTTCATTCTCCTCCTTCTCTTCTTCTTTTATTCTTTCATATTTCTTCCCCTTCTTCAGTTCCCCTCCTCCTCTTCCATCTCCTCCTCTTATGCTTTTTATTCTACTTCTTATTCTCCTCCCCATCCTTCTGCTTCCTCATCATCCCTCCCTTCTCCCTTCAACCTCTTCTTCTCTGCCTCCTCCTTTATCGTCGTCGTTTTCTACTTCTGCTTCTCCCCTACTGCATCTTCTCCTGCACTTCTTAGTCCACGCCCGCCCGCCCCCTTTTCTTCTGTGTTAGTAATGCTTGCTCAAGAGATTCGATTGCTGGATGTGTATTACACGTTGCTGTATTTAAGTACGTGTTGAGTCTCCTAGGCAGCTTTGTATGGAGGTTGGTCTCCGCTGACCAGTGTTCCGTGATTGCAAACGAAAAGAAAAGTTATAGCTGTCTTGAAGAATATATTTCCTGCTTGTCCTGCCCCAGTTCACATGTGTACATAGATGCTGGATCAACTTCAGTCTGTGTAATCCATTATTCAGCCTGATGTGTCCTGTTCTGGTGCGGAACTGGATCACCTGTTGTGCTCGATCAAGGTACTAACACTTGTCTCGTTGTTGGTTGAGTCTTCTGACACTAGGTAGGGGTCTTCTTGTCACGGTAGGTGATTGTTCTGGTTTATTCCTTGTACTGCTTTAGACAACAAATCTGCTCTTGTAGTTCTGGGTATTCGGGGTCTCCTTGGCTGTGTGGTTAACCCTGTCTCGTGCTTAAGAGATACTGGGTTCGTTTCGAACTCCGCACTTTTGTTCACGAGTGACATTTTATCTGAGACTCCTGCAGATCGTCAATGAAACTACGGAGTTTGTGCTCTATGTGATGCTGTCAGCAAACTGCTCTGGGAAAGAAGACTGGGCCACTTGGGATAGAACCTGGTGCAATTAAACGGATCCTCTTCTCTGTAAAGCCTTTTTACCTTTCCGGGTATGCCACATATGGATGGGATGGCATCCACTGTAGTACTATTATTGTCTAGGTGGTTACTTGACCTACCGGCTCTGTGGCGAAGGGAGTTTGGGATACAATTCGTAATCTCACAAACCGCGTTTAAAACACAGCTGAGGGCGATTTGGCAGTAGACGTTGGTTTTTATACAGTGGTGTGAGTCACAATCGTTCAGAAAGCAATGACATACTGCCGAACTTATACTTACCAAGAAATCATAAACAGCCAAATCATGTTGAGGTTGAATGCAACGTTCTGTAAAGGATATGCAACATATATATTTGTTACTGTTGAAAGCTTGCAGAGCTGACATTGCTCCAGTTAAAATAAAACACCTGCTGGCAGTGGATTGTTGTGTTATCATTTTTGGAGCAATGCTTATAGCTTGTACTTCGGCCGGTAGTTTCAGCAGAATATTCCAGTTGGTGAACAGGTGGATTCATTTGTTTTATCTTGGTAGATCACATACCTGGTTAGCCCCTGCTTCATCTTTCTTTATTACTCAAGTTCCAGATTCCTCGGTATATGTTTGAGTGCATAATTCTCTAGGGTACAGTCCTCCAGCCATTTCACGTGCTCTCTTCTCTCCTGGAAGATATTGCATCCATCTCCTCATCTCATTGTACAGCCAAGGGCTAATTTCAATGAAAGCAGACAACCCTGCGTTGGTTTCCCATTCAAAGGTAGGAGTGTCGGGCGTTCAGAAAGTAATGACAAATTATTGAACGTAAATTTGCCAAGAAATCACTAACAACCAACAAATGCTGGGATTGACTGCAACATTCTGTAAAGGATATGCAACTATTATTTTTTTTTTAGCCAAGGCAGCATAATGTGTAATTCAATTACCTGCCAGTATTTCAGTCCTTGTTCAGATTCTTTATGATTTCCTATAGCTCTAAGGTCGACTCAACCTGGTGAAACGATTACAGAGAATTCTCCTGGAAGCACAAGCGGTAGGGAACGGAGTTGGCTACCTCACCTCATAACGTAATAAACTGAATACAGTAAAGTTCTGTCGCTTTTGCATCTGCAGTAAATGTCAGGGGATCACATTTACTTGTGCTAGTGGGTCTAGTCATGTTTCGGACTCACTATGTGGGTCACAAACTTTTTAAAATATACAACTTCCAGAGAGTTAATAATTCCAGTAGTTATGATATAAGAAAGAAAGCTGTGCGTATGTTAATTACAAGTACCCCAGAAGTTGGAGTGGATTCGCCTGATAGCGGGGGACACTAGTAATAGGGAAAGCTGGCCCACATGCAGACATTAGTACAGTGTTCAATATGCCAGAGCTTAGAGCGAGTGAACGGGAACACACAAACAACAACAAATAAAAATAATAAAAAAATAATCAGCCGATAAAAACAATGGTTGGCATTTTGGTCTGTTATTAAAGCAAGTAAACCTGTTCTGTCTTTCTGTCCTATGCTTTGCACCATGTACTATCAGGTGAGGTACGAATGGGCAGGCTACAGCTGCAGGGAAGAAGTGGAGAGGCAGACAAAGTAAATTCTGGTCTTGTATCATGATTGAATGGACAGACTATAGCTGCATGCGTGCAATCAAGATGCAGACAAAGTAACTTCTGAATTTGCAGCATGTGCGAATGGATAGATTGCATTACTGTTACGTTTTGCTGAAGATATGGAGAAGACATTGTGGCAAACCAATAAGCTCTGTGTGCTGTTGTGGCATAGAATAATAATATACACACATGCAACCATTCTAGGGAACCTAAAATTCTTAAAGCCTTACAAGTCGAGAGAATCGACTTCATTGCCCCGAGTTTTTTCCCCCATAAGGCTCGGTCTCTTTCCGCAGGACATCCTGCCGGAAGCATCGCACAAAGCACGAATTTTGTAGCTCCGGCGACGACCCCCTAGAGTATCCGAGAAAAATGCACTCGAGAACCGAAAGACGTAGCCCGGAATCGAACCCACAACCTTTGGAGTACGAGGCAGATGGTTTGACCACTTCGCCACGGAGACTACTGATACAAGGGAATCGCAGTAGCGTAGTGGATAGACCCTATCCTGCGACCTGGTGGTAATGGGTTTGATTGCTCATTGAGGCGAGGATTTTTGTACAGCTGACACGGACTCTCAGATCTACCCAATCTAGCATGATTATCAGGCAATGTCCTGAGAAGTAAAAGCAGCCGGTGTGATCTTGACCACATCAGCAATCAAGTGCTGTTTGGTCTGTATGAACACATGTCTAGTACGCCTGAAGACGTGCAAACAGGTCCTTTACTTTTACTAGACTGGCACCTTGCCGCCTCTACAGACGATAGTTTGTAAAATGGAGTTATACCTCTCCATAGCACAAAGTCTGAGCTGAATTTAGAGACCTTGTGTTGCCCATGCAGCATGATCCCTCTCTTGGCCTGCCCAGTTTACTCCAAATGAAAGGTAAGACCAAATACGTCTAGAACAAGACCAGCTGCTAGATCCGCTAAGCAATGCTCTATCTGTCAATACTTTTATTTACTAGCTCACTTATTCAGTACCATGCCATCCTTTGCAGAACATCGCATAAAAACCTTACGGAAAACGTCTCGACAACAAGCAAGATGTCCCGCGTCCGATACACCCATCTGGAGATCATCCGCCACATCCTGCACCCATCTTCTCTTCGGCCTTCCTCGTCCTCTCTTTCCTCCATTTTTGTTCTCTCTAAACTTTCGTGACATTTCAAGTGACCAAAATATTTCAATTTTAATTGTTTTATCGTCTTTAATAGCCAACCGTCTACACTATTCAGCTCTTGAATTGTGGATGCATCTGTTCTTTTCTTTATCCAAGATATTCTTGGAACTTGACTCAATCAATCAATCATGTGCCATGCCGGTAAGCGTGGGCGGTCATGACTCGCCATTTCACTCGATCACCAGAGTCGTTGATCAGCTCAGTGTTCCTGTCTCGTCCATGCCATGTGGCCAAGCCATCCAGGTACTTTCCTCTCGGACTTCCTCTTGGTCTGTTCCCTTCGATCTTGCCAGTTGTCACCAAGTTCTCCAATCCATTTCTTCCCATAACATGTCCAAAAAACTTTGACTGTCTACGTCTAATTTCTCTAATCAGTTTACGATTTTCATTTGTCTCCTGTAGGACTTGGTTATTGGATTTTCTCTCTGTCCATGGTATTCTTTGCATTCTCTTTGCACTCTCTTTCCATTATGATTCGACTAAAGAACTCGACTTTAACATTTATATTCAACGGCATTTATTACCGGCTAAGGTTCTGAAATAGTTGAAGAGAGTAATATGTCCATATGTTATAACATGGCAATATACTTTCACACGCCCACACTGAGAGTATTTGTAGTACAGTTTGCGTTTCTTTCTGCGTATTTTTTCCAGATGCCAATGGGTCACAGCATAGTTAAGGAGTTGCCATGGGAACAGCTGCTTTCTACAGCCAAAATCTATATAATGTATGAATAGTGTCTACATAACCACCACTTTCCAGTGATTACAAAGAGGATATGGTATAACTGTTTACAGATCGTAGGTTAGCACTTACATGTTGGTTATTAAACTTGTCTAAGGAAGTGTGTGAGCCTAGAACAATAAGATAATGTTTTGTGTTAGATGTAACCATCCATCCATCCATCCATCATGTGCCATGTCGATAAGTGTGGGCGGTCATGTTTTGCCACCTCATTCGACCACCAGAGTCGTGGATGTATAACTTTATTTATATCTACACTATTTATATGTGTTTTTACATATTTGTCGTCGCCATAAACTAAATTACTTGCACTGTTTGGTCAATTCTGTGGCCCAGTGCATTCCATTCTTATTTAGGCCTGTCTTCCTTAGCCTACGCCAGTCCCTATTCTAGCTACAGGCGGCCGGTTTATCTCGAAAAGTCTGGTTCCTTACCTCAGACAGATATGAATAAAATTTGGTGGAACTGCGGTAAAGCTATGAAAGTGTAAACAATATAAAATGACATAAAGTAGTGCAGCTTTACATAACAGAATCAAGACACATACAGGACGTTGCGGCAATTAGCCTTCATCAGCAAACAAACACATTCACAAACACAACATACAGTCAAGGAGATCTCCTGTGACTACATCAGAAGGTGACGACAGGACGAGACGAACAAAAGGATGAAAAAAATGAAAGTAATGAAGACAAAGTGAGAATTGAAAAAAATGTTTATACTCACCTCACAGTTCCGATCTGTAAGCAACTGAGAAAATCTCCGATGTATTCTTTTTATACCCGGTGATAGGTGTTACGGTTCAGTGAGCACATTGAAAGCAGGTGGGTCGAGGCAGGATGGCAGGAAGGTAACTAGTCTATTAGGGGTACCTGAGCAATCTCAGGTGATGTACTAACGAAGCATGGGGGGGGGGGGGGCGCAAGCATGATGGTAGTACTAACCAAAACCCCATTATGTACTCATATATGTTATTATGAGGCGAGTCCTAAAGTCTCGGTGGACTGATATGCGTGAACGCACATACATATATATACACCGCTCAACACACATAATGCTAGTGTATATGGGCATGTGCAAGGTATATATAAGAAGAGAGAGAGAGAGAGAGAGAGAGGTGGAGGGAAAGAAAGAGAGAGAGAGGCGGGTATTGTTACTGTTTCCTATGAACCACGTATTATAAGATCATATCGCCCAATGCTTGTGTTATCGGGGTTGTATAAGATCGAACCACTGGTAATGCACCTGATGTGGGTAGGCACAGAGAAGCAAGATTGTTTGGAGAAAGAGAGAGAGAGAGAGAGAGAGAGAGAGAGAGAAAGAGAGAGAGAAAGAGGGGGGGATATAGAGAGAGCGGGAGAGAGAGTGATAGAGAGAACGAGGTTGGAAAAGTGTCTGCGACATACCAACTCTATTTCATAGGGTACAGTATGAGTGAAGCCTCGTATTTATAGACCGACCTACTCCGTATACTTCATGGGGTATGTCGCAGTCACTGCTCCGCTCTCTCTCTCTCTCTCTCTCTCTCACTCTCTCTCTCTCTCTCTCTCTCTCTCTCTCTCTCTCTCTCCAAACAATCTCGCTTCTCTGTGCCTACCCACATCATGTGTATTACCAATGGTTGGATCTTATACAGCCCCAATAATACAAGCACTGGGCGATTTGATCTTTAAATACGTGTATAACAATCAACCTTACTGACTATATTTCATAGGGAACGGTATGAGTGAAGCCTCGTATTTGTAGACCGACCTACTCCGCATACCTCATGTGGTATGTCGCAGGCACTTTTCCAACCTCTTTTCTCTCTCTCTCTCTCTCTCTCTCTCTCTCTCTCTCTCTCTCTCTCTCTCTCTATCTCTCTCTCTCTCTCTCTCTCTCTCTCTCTCTCTCTCTCGCTCTCTCTCCAAACAATCTTGCTTCTCTGTGCCTACCCACATCATGTGCATTACCAGTGGTTGGATCTTATACAACCCCGATAACACGCATTTGGCGATATGATCTTAAAATACGTGGTTCGTAGGAAACAGTAACAATACCCACCTCTCTCTCTCTTTCTTTCCCTCCACCTCTCTCTCTCTCTCTCTCTCTCTCTCTCTCTCTCTTATATATATACATTGCACATGCCCATATACACTAGCATTAAGTCTGTTGAGCGGTGTATATGTATGTATGTGTGTTCACGCATATCAGTCCACCCAGACTTTAGGACTCGCCTCATAATAACATATATGAGTACATAATGGGGTTTTGGTTAGTACCACCATCATGCTTGCGCCCCCCCCCCCCATGCTTCGTTAGTACATCAACTGAGATTGCTCAGATACCCCTACCAGACTAGTTACCTTCCTGCCCTCCTGCTTCCGCCCACCTGCTTTCAATGTGCTCACTGAACCGTAACACCTATCACCGGGTATAAAAAGAATACATCGTAGATTTTGTCAGTTGCTTACAGATCGGAACTGTGAGGTGAGTATAAGCATTTTTTTTCAATTCTCATTTTCTCTTCATTACTTTCATATTTTCATCCTTTTGTTCTTCTCCTCCTGTCGTCACCTTCTGATGTAGTCCCAGGAGATCTCCTTGACTGTACGTTGTGTTTCTGAATGTGTTTGTTTGCTGATAAAGGCTAATTGCCGCAACGTCCTGTATGTGTCTTAATTCTGTTATGTAAAGCTGTGCTACTTTATGTCATTTTGTATTGTTTACCTCAGACAGAGCCTGTTTGTGAGAACATGCCAAAAGTTACACTATCACTCTGGATCATTAAGAGATTGGGAAAAAGTTGATGGGAGGGGGAACACCCACATATAAGCTTCTCTGTCACTACAATGTGAACTTTTAGGAAATACTCTGCCCGTTATCTTTCTTTTGTTTTGGTGGTTACTACATTTGTGACATTTTAAGCAAAACCTTTTGTTAGGGATTCATAACCTGAAGTACATACTTCTTCGTCTGCGAGCGTGGGCAAGTTATAAGAATAAACCCGACGTGTTTCAGTGCTGTGGGTATGGTCATGTTTCATCATCATCATCAAGTGCCGTGCCGGCTGGTGTAGGCGTTCATGGCTCTCCACAGATCTCGGTCTCTGGCGTTCTGGATCAACTCTGCTGATGATATTCCTCCATGCCACCGTCTCAACCCGTCCAGCATCATTTCTCTTGGTCTGCCTCTGCATCTCTTCCCCTCGATCTTTCCAGTTGTCACGATGTTCTCCAATGCCTCTCTTCTCATCACATGACCAAAGAAAGCTGTTTGTCTCTTTCTTATTGTTGTATGTAGTGTTCTAGTTTCATTAGCCTCTTTCAGGCAATCGTTGTTAATTACTCTGGCAGTCCAGGGAATTAGCAACATTCGTCTTAAAAACCACATCTCTGTTGCTTCTAGGTTCTTCCTAATTTGTTCATTTACATTCCAAGATTCTCTGCCATACAGAAAAACAGGTTCTATGTAGCATTTTAGCACTCTCTTTCTTACATTCATTGATAGCAACTTATTGCATTAGATACTCTTCATTTTCTGAAATGCGGCTTTTGCCTGCCCTATTCTGCTCTTAATCTCTGTTGTACATCTTCCATCTGATGTTATAAGTGTCCCTGGGTATTTACAGTTATCCACTTGGTTGAGAATTTCCCCTTCTATATCTATGTCACATTTTGGTGTCCCTATTTTCTTTGATATCACCATTGTTACTGTTTTCTTAATATTCAGGGAGAGTCCTTTCTGTGCATTCTCTGATACTACAATGTCCAATAATTTTTGTAGGTCTGTTGCATTATCCGCCACCAATACTGTGTCATCTGCATAGCGTATATTGTTTATATTATATCCTCCGATAAGTATTCCTGGCTTCACTTTGATCTCTCTCATTATTACTTAGATATATAGGGAGAAGAGATCGGGTGACAAAACACACCCCTGTCGTACTCCTAGTTTTATCTGTTCGTAACTACCCTCTTTATTTCCCATTTTAGTTGCTGCTACTTGGTTCCAGTATATATACTTTATTATTCTTAAATCTTTCTCATCAATGTTAATATCTTCCAACATTTTAATCAGCTCATCATGTTTTACTTTTTCAAATGCCTTAGTATAATCTATGAAGCATATATATATATATCTGTTTCTAAATTGGCCTTTCTATTAGTGTTTGTAATATATACATATTGCATTGTGTGTACCCTTTCCTTCCATAAAACCATACTGTTCTTCACTAATTTCCATTTTTATGTTCTTTCTTGTTCTTCTCATTATAATTCTGAGTAGAAGCTTAGTGACATGGTTTATGAGGTTAATTGTACGAAAATCTTCACATTCAATTGCTCCTGGTCTCTTTGGCATTGCTATAAATACAGATTTTTGCATATATCTCGGTAAATATCCACTGTTGTAAATATCATTCAGCATTTTGGTTAATATATCTACCCCAAATTCTCCCAATACTTCTAATTCTTCTACTGTGATTTCACCTGGCCCAGCTGTTTTTCCTTTCTTCATATGTCAGTGACTTCTTCTTTTAGAATAGGTGGGCTTTCTAAGTTACTTTCTTTTGTTAATTCTTCCCTTTCTCCATTATATAATTTTCTTATATACTCATTCCACCTCTTCATTATAGCACCTTCCTCCAATAAAGTCTGTCCTGTTTTTGATTTCAAACACCCTGTATTTAGTCTTATTTTTCTTCCTGTGAGCTCACTGATTTGTCTGTGCATACTTTTTTGATCTTTAATGGCATTTAATTAAATTTTTTTGCATTGCTCATTAACCAACTTTCTGTTGCCTTCACACACCTATCTCGTATTTCTTTATTTATCTTAGCATACTCTTGTTTGTCATTTTTATTCTGTTTCCTTTTGTCCATCAGCATTACGATTTCTTCATTCATCCATTTTTTCTTAGCTTTTTGGCTTCTCTCCTGTAATATTTCTTTGCTAGTTTGATGAATGGAGTGCCTTAACATTTCCCATTGTTCATTTATACTCAGTATTTTAGTTATTGCATTGTACCTATTTTTCACAGTCACTCTGTATTGTTCTTGAATTCCTTTATCTACTTTCAGAAATATTTATTAAGTCTCAGGTTCTTAACCATTTTTTTCCCTCTCTTTAATCTTACTTTAATTTGTCCACATAGTGGTACATGATCATCTATTACCGTCAGCACCAGGCTTTGTCTTTACATTAATTAATGCATTTCTAAATCTTGTATTTAAAATATGTAGTAATAAGTATGTGGTAATGTTTGCCTCAGCAATATTGTTTATTATCAGATAGCATCTTACAACGGCTGCTGTTTATGTCTTTGAGGGGATATAGCAAACTTACTCGTTGAGTGTTTAACCAAGCATGTAAAGGAAACAGATCATTGTAAGAAAGTGTTTGGCCAGTCTCTGTTGGATAAAAACGCCAATATATGTTATATAAATATGTATATATATTTTATCTTGAACATATTCTTCACAAGGGAAGCCAATAAAGTTTCTTACCCAAAAGATGTATACTTTTTGAATTATTTCCCCTGATTTGGATACATTTCACACTTTTGAAATATCGACATAGCCACGGGGCGTAAAACGAGTCCAGATCAAACAGCCATTTAATAATGATATGTGAATTCCATCTGTTTAATTGTTGTTATAATTTATCGTGGAATTCCTTCGCAACTTTCTATACAAGCCCTTGCACTTCAGTTTCTGTAAAACTGGAACAACCACTAAACAATTCACGTCACGATTTTCCATGTATAAGGGGCGTTCATTTGAAATCCGTTCGTGCCACACTGCGCGTAATTGCGTACGTTGAACATGATCATGTCATAGTCATGTGATAAGTACTGACCAATGAATAAAAGAGTACGTGCTTATCGTCCCATGATGCATAGGTTCTGTTTCTGACCGTTGAAGAAGCTCAAAGAGCGGTGATTCAGTTTCTTTTATTTGAAGGATGTCGACCAGTGGACATTCATCGAAGAATGCAGGCAGCGTATGGTAACAAATGTGTGTCAAAGACAACAGTGACAGACTGGGCACGGAAAGGACGTCAGTTCACGACAGATCTTCGACGGCCGGGTCAAGCGCATATTGTTGCAACAGAAAAAACCATCGCCGAAATTGATGCAGCAGTACAGATGAACCGCTGTCGAAGCATACGTTTGCTAGCGAAAGAATTTGATGTGTCAGTTGGGACAATTCAAAAGGTCGTTCGTAAGAAACTGCAACATCCGAAGTTGTGTTCACAGTGGGTACCATGGATGTTGACCGACCACCAAAAAGAGGAACGCATGGGAAACACTTGCTGCGTTACAGAGTGGAGGTGATGTATTTCTCTTCCGCATAGTGGCAGGCGATGAATCATGGTATCACCACTTTGAGCCAAGCAGCAAAAAGAGAGAGCATGCAACGGAAGCATGCTGGATCACAAAAAGCCAAAAAATTCAAGTCAACAGGTTTCCGCTGATAAGATTATACTGTGCGCATTTTTTTTTTTACCATGAAGGGCTATTGTTGACTGATTTTAAAGAATCTGGTGTCAACATCAACTCTACCCACTACTTGCAAACACTAGACAAGCTGCAAAAAGCCATTAAGAATAAACGACCCGGCATGCTTTCTCGCGGTGTGATTTTGTTACACGATAATGCTCGTCCGCATGTCGCAAAGATTGGACAGGAAGCATTAGCAAGGAAGAAGTGGGAAATTCTGCAACATCCACCCTATAGTCCTGATTTGTCACCATGTGATTGTCATTTGTTCGGACCTCTAAAAAAAGCTCTCAAGGGGCAACGATTTCACACAGATGCAGACGTAATGAATGCGGTAAACACTTGGTTCAGTTAGCAACCACAATCCTTTTTTGCGGACGGCATTCGCCGCCTACCTTAGCAATGGGATGCTTGCCTGAATACCTACGGCGACTTCTTCTGACCAATCCATGGTGCATAATTCATTCAAAATGAATGCTTTGTTTAATTCTACCACACCTGTAAATGTTTCTTTCATGCTTTTGTAACAAAGCCATTGGAGCGAGTTTCAAATGAACACCCCTAATACTAGGGTAAGTTAATAAGTAAGCCACAAATGACTGTAGGAAAATAACTAAATATGATAACAACTTGAAACCAGTTTATTTTTTATACATACATTGTCCCTTTATTTCTCAACATAATGTCCACCAACATTGATGCACTTATACCCATCATTTTATCAGTCTTCCCAAACCGGCTGCTTAGAACTGCGTGCTCTGTTTTCTAAACCTTGTCCCGTAAAGCGGTGCATAGCTGGGTAGAAAAAGTGCTTGTGCTTTACGCGACGCTTTCCGCGCTGCGGAAAGAGACCGAGCCATATGGGATAATATCCAGGTGCAATGAAGTCGACCCTGTCGATTTTTAAGCGACTTTTGTTTTCTAGCAGACCTATCTACAACTGATGTCAGGAATACACAACCGATGTCAGGAATACACAACTTATGTAAGAACTACACAGCAGATATAAGGAATACACAACTCATGTAAGGAATACACAATTGATGTAAGAACTACACAACAGATGTAAGGAATACACAACTCATGTAAGGACTATACAACTAATGTAAGGACTGCACAACTGATGTAAGGAATACACAACTAATGTAATGATGTAAGGGATACACGACTGATGTCAGGAATACATAACTGATGTAAGGGCTACACGGCTGATGTAAAGACTACATAACTATTGTAAGGAATACACAACTGATGTAAGGATTACACAACCAATGTAAAGACTACACAACCAATGTAAGGACTACACAATTATTGTAAGGAATACAAAACTGATGTAAGGACTACATAACCAATATAAAGACTACACTACCGATGTAATGAATGCACTACCGATGTAAGGAATACACAATTGATGTAAGGAGTACACAACTGATGTAATTAATACACAAGCAATGTAGGGACTACACGACGGATTTAAGGAATATACAACCGATGTAAGGCTTACACAACCGATGTAAGGAATACACAACTGATATAAGGAATACACTATTGATGTAAGGACTATACAACTGATGTAATGTGTACACAACTGATGTTATGACTACACAACCTATGAAAGGACTACACGACACATGTAAGGAATATACAACCGATGTAAGGCTTACACAACCGATGTAAGGAATACACAACTGATATAAGGAATACACATTCGATGTAAGGAATACACAACCGATGTCAGGAATTCACAACTAATATGAGTAATACACAACTGATGTAAGGAATATACGATTGATTTAAGTACTACACAACTGATGTAAGGACTATACAACTGATGTAATAAATACACAACGATGTCAACCGATGTAAGGACTACATAACCGATGTAAGGATAACACAACCAATGTAAGGACAACAACTGATGTAAGGAATACACTATTGATGTAAGGAATACACAACTGATGTATGGAATACACAACCGATATAAGGAATACACAACTGATGTAAGGACTATTAATAAACCAACTTTCAGCTAACTACTGATTTCTAACTACTGTATTATGATTTAAAGACCGTGATATTGGGGTCGTCTTATAATATTACCAGGACCATTGGCATTGCGATGCGTCTGATCTCCCAGGCTGATTAAACTCAACGATCCGCTTCCGCTCAACACTTTCAACCACCTGTGATTCCCAAGTTCTGAGTGAGCCACACTCCACACGCTGATTTCATCTCATTCACCCCAGCCAACTTAGTTGCATGGGATGATCCTGGTTAAACTGGGTCGTGTCGAACATTCTATCTGAACTACGATAGTGGCGTAACACAAGTATACTGTTATCACATTCGTTCTTTTGTGCATGAATTTGCATTTTGCGTGTTGTTCTATTTTCGAAATGCATTGCAATTTTCCTTAAAGACGCCATGGACATGAACATGCATGAGACTGGGAATGGATCGAGAGTCTTTCAGGCAGGTCACGATGAGAGGTACTGTTAGCAAAGGATTGGCTATACGACGATGTATAGGGTGTATTTTTAATAACTGCAGTTTTTGAAAATATTGCCGTTCCAAGTTTTGTATTGACCTACTGTGGAGTTCATGCAACATAATAGGTAAATACGAAAATAGACCGGCAATATTTTCAAACACTGCACAGTCATTAAAAATACACCCTGTATTTGTTGGTGGTCTTTCACAGATGACACGCTTCAGTTATACGCGGTATGTCGGATTACGAATTGCGTTCATAAACCCTTCGCTACAGAGCCAGTCTTTCTTTGTCGACCAAGAAAAGGTGTGGCAGGTGTGGGATATGGAATAATAACTAGACATTAATAGCACAGACAGGAGATAGATAACAAAACATATACAGGGAGCAAAATAGGAACAGGAAGACAAAGGAAATGGTAACAATTTCTTTTACAGAGAGGTATGTACCAAGAATTGTACTATCACCATTAATGTACTATATTTATAAAGAATATTTTTAAACAGAGAGAAAGCCAGGACTTAAGATTGAAAAGGAGTCACTAAAAATGTAAAATAACGCGATAGCGACGCTTCATGGCGAAAACAGCAGGACAAAAGAAGAAGCGAATTAAACCGGTTTTATTGACTGAAACCGAGTAGGATCTCAAAAAATTAATACATCTAACAAGCAAAACGTTTCTATATTAACCAGGAGAATTAATAACATAGTGGCAAGTGTAGGATAGGAATCATCATCAAGTGCCATGCCGGCTGGCGTAGGCGTTCATGAATCTCCACAAATCTCGGTCTTTTGTTTTCTGGATCAACTCTGCTGTTGATATTTCTCTACACCACCGTCTCAATACATCCAGCATAATTTCGCTTGGTCTGCCTCTGCCTCTTTTCCCCTCGATCTTAGTTAGTTAGTTAGTCGACAGATCATCCTCATTGCACATCGAACCATTCAGTCCATAAGTGCTCGGATCCCCTCCTCAGCAAATCCCGCAGCGTGTAGCGGCTAACGACGCCAGTTCTGTGTTGGTTTATCAATCTTCTTTGGCTTCCTGCGTAGTGTTCTTGTTTGGCCACCCCTCTTTTAATTTGCCGTTCTCGCAGTCTGGCCATCTTTACATCTCGCAGCCTCGATCTTTTCAGCTGTCACGATGTTCTCCAATGCCTCTCTTCTCATCACATGACCAAGAAAAGCTGTTTGCCTCTATCTTATTGTTGTATATGTTATATTAGCTTATATTGTTCAACCCAAATACAGTTCATACCGCTTAATGTGATCTCGGATATAGAGAATTTCCGTTGTGAAAAACAATTTGTTTATCCCCGACAAAAAAAAAAAAAGGATATGAAAAACAAATTCTCAACACATAATCTCCAGAATGTCCTACTGTATAACATAGAATATGCAAAACAGACATTTGTTTGTGTGTGCATATTCTTTTTACAGGGCATCGCTGTCAACACCAGCATTTTACTACAGATGTTGATGTCTTGGCAAGTTAACGTTCACTAGTTTGATATTGCTTTCTGAACGATCAGCTGCCATACCAACTCGTTAGAACCCAGCGCAACGCGGTCTGCTACCAAATCGGTCGCAGATGTGTTTCGAACGCGGGTAAACAGGCTTAAGAATCACGTCCATAAGCTCTGAGCCACGGAGATCGGCAATACAGACATTGAGTATGTAAAATAACAACTGAACGAACATTGTCAGATAAATATCTAAATAGCTAACATATGCTGTGGTTGCCTACAACATCCTGTAAAGGATATGTAACTAACTTTAATATACACTAAAGAAAGACTGGCTCTGTAGCGAAGGGTTTATGAACGCAATTCGTAATCCAACATACCGCGTTCGAAACACAGCTGAGGGCGATTTGGCAGCAGACCGCCTTGCGTTGGTTTTCATACATCATGGGTGCCGGTTATCCGAAAGTAACTACTCAACGTAAGCTTGCCAAGAAATCACAAACAGCCAAAGATTCTGGGGTTGACTGTGGCGTCCTGTAAAGGATATGCAAATAACTTTAACCTTCAGAAAGCAAGACCGGCACACACTTCTAGTCGCTATATTTATCCAGACTTTACCATTACGTAGCGTCTTTCACGACGTCTGTTCTTCGAGTGATCGCGTTTCCATTACCTGATAGCTAAGCATGTTATTTAGAGGACGATACAATCAACCCCAGCATGTATTTACTGTTTGTCATTTACTAGGCAATGTCAGTTCGGTAGTTTGCCTTTGTTTTCTTAACTATCGACGCCTCATAATTTCAAAATCAGTTCAAGGCGGTCAGCTTCTAATTCGCCCGCAGCTGATTTCTAACCCTCGACTCGATATGACGGGGAATGATTATTATTATTATTATTATTATTATTATTATTATTATTATTATTATTATTATTATTATTATTATTATTATTATGCGTTCGCTCGCCTTGATCTCGAGCTTAGTCCATACATGTTACTTTTAGTAGCACCGGACTGAATTTTGCGTGTTGATTAGCTTTCCCTATTACCAGTGTCCCTCGCCATCAGGCGAACCCACTCCGACTTCCGAAGTAACTGGGAATTTTGAAATAGCTCATCTCACTATCCATTAACCCACAGCGCTGGTCATCTGTATAAACTCTACTATATTTCATCTTGAACTTCATTTAGTTAACGTGTGGAGTGGAACATTAAAAGAATTGTTGGGAAACAGCTAGGTGGCAGTGGCCATCGGCCAGTCTTTCTAACTATAGGAAATGATCTTGTAAGTGAAAGCAGCACTTTCTCGAGGTGGAACTACAAGAAAGCTGACTGGGCAATGTACAAGCTTCGCACCAGCACACTGATTAGAAACCTGAACACTGAGAAAGACATAAATAAAGTAGTTGAAGAGTTTGGGAAATGCATACTACAGGCAGCACGAGAAACAGTAACAAGAGGAGCCCGTAAACATTATAAACCCTACTGGAGTAGTGAACTGGAACAGTTGCATAATGATGTGGAAGTGTGTAGAAGGCAAGCAGAAGCCAACCCCTGCCAAGAGCACCACAATAAATACCAGCACGCAAAAGCCAAATTTCAAAGGGCCTTGCTGGAGGCTAGACGGAAAAGCTGGCAGGAGAAAACAGTCACTGAACTTTGAAAGAGACACAAGGAAATTGTGGAAGCTAATAAAACAGCTTAACGATGAGGGTTCAGGTTGAAACTCAAAAATTGCACTACATAAAGACGGAAACATCTTAACAGGAAAGCAAGCAGCTGACCATTTTGCGGACTCATTCGCATAAGATAATAATATAGAAATTAGTCCAGAGAAACAACAGGAGATTCGAGAGAAATGGCAACGTACAGGACAGAAGGAAATAGTACATGAGGTTATGGAGGCACCTATCACAATCAGTGAACTGGAGCTAGCAATATCAAAACTAAAAATGAGAAAGTCACCAGGAGCTGATGGTATCTCCAATGAAATGATCAGAAACCTAGGAACAGAGGCCAAAGCAAAGCTGTTACATATCTTCAATAGCACCTGGAACTTAGGCAGTGTTCCACAAGCCTGGATAGAAGCAATCATGATACGCCTCCTATAATCCGGGAAAGATAGTTCCATTGCTTCCAGCTACAGACCAATTAGCCTCACCAGCTGTCTCTGCAAAACACTGGAACGCATCATCAATCACAGACTACAGTGGTACATTTAAAGTGAAAATATCCTTGTGCCACAACAGGCTGGCTTTAGGCAGTGTTACTCTACGGAAGATCAGACAACCTATCTCTCTCAAGAAGTTGAGGATGCATTCCAAGAGAAGAAGCTGGTACTTGCGGCATGGATAGATCTGAAGAAAGCCTTGAAAAAGTCTGGAAAGAAGGTCTTATGAAGGAACTGAGAAACTGTAAAGTCAATGGAAGAATGTACAAATGGGTGAAAGCATGCTTGCACAACAGAAGAGCCCGAGTACAGATAGACGGTCTCAAGAGCAAGAAAGTACTACTGCGTCACGTTGTTCCCCAGGGCGGAGTCTTGTCCCCCACAATTTTTCTAATCTTCATCAATGATCTTGTTGCTAATCTACCCAATGGAATTAAAGCGGCAATGAGCGTTGATGACCTAGTTTTCTGGAGCACAAATGAGCATGCATCAGCAGCCACCATATTGCTACAGAAAGCTGTAGATATATTTGTTGCATGGGCGGATAGATGGTGTTTCAGCATAAACACTGACAAGTACAGCACCACTCTATTTACCCTCTCTCCGAAACAAAAGGCAGGGATCATCCAGATAAATGGAACGCCCCTAAGAGAAGATAAAGAACCAACATACCTTGGTGTAACATTTGATGACAGGCTGACATGGAGAAAACATATCAAAAAAGCTGTAGCAAAAGCCAGAAGGAATATAGCCATCCCGAGAAAGCTAAGTGGAACTACATGGGAAGCCAGTGGGAAAATACTTAGCAAAGTTTATCAACAGAGCATACGACCACACCTGGAATACGGGTCAACTGCGTGGTGTACAGCATCAAAAACCACACTACAGGAGCTGGACAGGGTGCAAAATCAAGCTCTTAGAGTCATCACATGAGGGATGAGATCATCCCCTATAGTAGCAATGGAGAAAATGGAGAGGACACAAGCACTGAGAGAACGCAGAGATACAAAAACACTAATACACGCAGACAAGTTCCTGAGCTTGCCAGGCCACCCTATGAAGAACCGATTTGAAAACTTAGCTATGGGACGGTTGAAAAGAAGTAGTTTTATCTACCAGGCCAAACGACTCTGCAGAGAAACCACCGATCTTCCCACAGTTGGTATTCCACTGACAACTATTCCAGAGCGAACTCCATGGAAAGATGAACATAGACTGTCGCTACAAATCTAGACAAAAGTGAGAGGAATATTTGACAAGGAAGAACAGAACAGTGTACAGCGCAGAAAAGCCACTCTCAGCTTGCTTGATGACGAATACCCACAGGATCTCTGGATCCAAGACTACACAGATGGTCAGCGCAAAATGCTGTTCGAAATGGAGGAGCGGGAGTGTATATCGAATACCCAAATAATACTAGGGACACAGCCAGAGTTCCAACAGGAAAGTACTGCCATACCTATGATGCTGAAATTGAGGCAATCAAGAAAGCAATAGAGAAATTACAAAATACTTGCCATGGTAGTCAACCTGTGGTGATATTAACAGTAATAGAGGCACTCCTGTCAGGGAAATTACCAGTTCTAAGGACACTACTTTCTGAACTTAGCAGTCAGCATAAGGTCACCATACAGTGGATATCATCCCACTGTGGAGTACCCGGAAACGACAGAGCTGATCGATTGGCTAAGGAAAGAGCAAAAGAAGAACAACCTGATTTGCCCATTACATTCCGCCAAAAGAAAAGAATGATCAAATCAGTTCAGAAGGCCACCAAAGCCTACTAAAGACGACTACTACGTTATGGACAGACCAGAACAGGTTCTGCGCCTCAGAACAGGACACAATAGACTACGCAACCACATGAATACACAATTCAAGATTGGTGACTCAGCAATATGCACATGTGGTTTGGCGTCGCAGACAGCAGAGCACATACTCCAGGACTGCCCAAACTACAACATATCAAGGCGAACCTTCTGGACTAGAGAGACAACAGTGGAAGATAAACTATATGGACCGCAGAGTGAACTAAAAAAAGACAGTTAGATTCATACAAGTGACAACATTGCAGTTATAGACATATTTCATGCGAACGAAAGAAGAAGAAGAAGAAGAAGAAGAAGAAGTTAACGTGTTATTCGTGCTCCATCGATTTCTCATCATACCCTCTATTACAGTGGTTCTCAAACTTTTTTCGCGCATGCACCCCTTCACCATATGCTCAGAATGACATTCCCCCCTTTAGTATTTCCTCCCTATAAACTCCCACCCCCTCCCCCGCCACTACACTGAATACGTAAAATGGAAGCTAAATTTAATAACACACACTAGAATAAGTCTACACGTCCACATAAAGCGTGATTTACGGGTCTACTAACGTTATAAAACGAATTTCAGAAGTACGAGAAGTACAGAACCGTAAAATATGGAAGGAAAAACATCAAGTAATCGGTTTTTGTAAATAATCTTAATTCTCCCCCCCCCCCCGGAAATTCTACAATTACACCCGGGAGGGGGGTAGAATCCCCACCGGTTGAGAACCACGCCTCTAGTAGAATGAGGTAGAGAGGGGAAGAAGACACCTGCCACCCAGTCGCTGTCGTGATGGCGTTATTGTGGCTATGGGCTTAACAATGCAATTCGCAGTCGCGCATCATCCATCCATTATGTGCCATGCCGGTAAGCGTGGGCGGTCATGTTTTGCCATCTCACTCGATCACCAGAGTCGTGGATCAGCTCCGTGTTTCTGTCTCGACTATGCAACGTGGCCAAGTCATCCAGTTATTTACTTCTTGGTCTTCCCCTTGGTCTCTTCTTTCGATCTTGCCAGTTGTCACCAAGTTCTCCAATGCATTTCCTCTCATAATATGCCCCCCCCCCCCAAAAAAAAATGTTGACTGTCTTCTTCTAATGACTCTAATCAGTTTACGATTTTCATTTGTTTCTTGAAGGACTTGTTCATTGGTTTTTTTATCTGTCCATAGTATGCTTTGCATTTTCCTCAGAAACCACATTTCCACAACCATCAGATGTTTTTCAGCTTGTCTTCTCATTGTCCACGCTGCACATCCATACAAAAGTACAGGTTTTATGTAGCACTTCAACACTCTTTTTCTCGTTTCAATCGATATCTTCTTATTGGTCGGTGTGTTTTTCATCCTGCAAAAGGCTACCTTCGCAATAGTAATTCTTGTTCTAATCTCTTCAAGGCATCTCCCATCAGATGTTATGACTGTTCGGGGATAATTGTAGCGACTCACTTGTTTAAGAATACTTGCATATTACATTGTGGTATATCGTTCTTCCAAATGACGACCATAATCTTTGTCTTCTTACTATAGTATGTCCCGAAAAGAATGCCTTCATTCACGATCAATTATTTTGAAAACTGTCTGTTGCATCGTTATGAAATTTTTCCAGCCATCTTATATTTACCCCCACCCAATGAATATGTCTTTGATAGGTCCTAAAGCAACTTAAATCATCGAAAGCGGCGACATTTCTTTGATGTTTTGCTGAAAAACGTGATTTCTCGTTAACAAATTTATGTTTACAGTAATGAAAGCCCCACCAATTCAGATGACACACAAGGCGTATCCGGATACGTATGGGAGTGGGTGCAATAAAAGAAGTAGCTTAAAATCGACAGGATCGGCTGCATTGCACCAGGTTTTATCCCATATGGCTCAGTTTCTTTCCGCAGCGCGGAAAGTGTCGCACAAAGCGCGAACTCCGTACCTCCAGCGACGACCCTCGGGAGTCTCCAAAAAATGCACTCGTGAAATGAAGGACGCGGCCCGGAATCGAACATACAACCTTCGGAGCCTGAGTCAGACGGCTTGACCACTTCACCACGGAGAATCCCGAGAGGGGTGCAATGTATAATATTAGTAAAGACAGAGAATTTACAGAGGCATGGGGTAAATAATTTGTAAATTGACAGGAAAGTAGAAGGAATATATTTCTTACCTTATTTTGCATTTCCTTCTTGTTTCTTCAGCTGCTGGTTAATAATGTGTACACAAGTATTCGTGTTAGCTTTTTATATTGAGTTCATGAAAGCTTCCAAATAGCTGTGCGTTAATGTGTGTATGGAGTGACCAGAAATGATACCGCAATTTAGTCACCATGTTTCCATTCTTAAGGATCTGTTCAGCTGTCTTTTTAGTTTGTTCACACGTACACATGGGTGACAGATCCAATTTGAGTCTTCGTGAAAGATTGTCTACTCTGCTGTTTACCGTTCAGAGACGAAACATGATTACCTGTTTTGCACTTTGAAAATAGTTGTCAGTGTCTCTGTAGTGAGCTTTCTTCTTAACGACCAAGATGTTGGTCAGCTTTTCATTGAAGTTTATAGATTGATTCGTATGCACGTGTGTTGTCCCCTAATTTGACAACGTGTTTGCTCTCACGTTTCTTGTTATGCCACAATATGTCAGTTTCCACCGCAATATTACTCTTCTGTTGGTATTCAATGCGTTTAGTGTGTGTTTGTGTGTGTGTGTGTGTGTGTGTGTGTGTGTGAGTGTGTGTGTGTGTGTGTGTGTGCTTTTTTTTTTTTTTCCAATACAGTTGTTTGTCACCGCTGAGGGCTTGCGGAATTGAAAATGCATCACTGTGGAATACAAACTGTTGCCATTGACATTATGCTGATGCTGTAATGTTTAGGGCCTGCAATTCTTCTGAATATTTGTAGCAAAATATCCCAGTTGGTGTGCACGTGGATGAAGGTCTGCGATCTGCTCAGACCTTAATCTGTGTCGGACGATTCCAGTAGGTTGATGACTGCTCTCGGTTGCATAAAATTCAATCCATCCTTTCTCCAATAATCCTCTTCCTCTTTCAACACATGGTCCTCACATTTTTCCAGTAACTTTTATCAATATTTAATATCGCGGACTGGATTAGTATCCTGACGTCAGGCAATTTGAATATAGTATTGTCAGCTGCCACCTGTCCTTTAATTTTAGCCCACACAAGTTCTATAGGGTTAAAATGAGAATGGTACAGCGGAAGTCTCAAGTACCCATGACGATGCTCTTCTATCATCTTGTAGATTTGATATTTCTTGCTTTTTGGCTTCTGTTTTACAAGGGACAACAATTCTAGCTAGAAATACGTTTCTGAAAATGGTATGTTATCCATTCGGAGTCATATCTTTATTGCTCCCTTTGTTCTCGATGCTGTAGATATTTTGTCTTCTTGGGCAACAACATTGATATCATGCATTGTCCATAATTGGACACGACGGTCTGTCTAGGGATGGAAGCACAGTATTCTCGAGCCAATCTCTAAATACATTACCATTCATCTTATTATGATAATCCCTATTGTCTGTATGCTTTGATACGAACACGAGCCCAGCATTCTGTTGTAAGCCATTATGCGTATTACCAGCATGGGCCATGACCAAAAGCTGTTCTATATTACTGCGCACATATCGCTTTATCTGTCTATCTACTGATTGCCATTCCTTATCACTTGTGTGGTGCGCATTGATCCACATTTCATCCAAACACACTATGCCATAATTGTCTTTACGCATTTCCCTTATTTCACGTAGGTATCTGCTTCTCGTGGCTCCTAAATGCGGTTGCTCGCAAAGATTATTTCTACCGCCCTTGTACTTTCAAGTAATGAAGATAATGTCCTTATAATTTTCCACAAAGTTGTTTTGGATAGCTCTATGTTATTGTTCTTTCTCAATAAAACCCTAAGTTTTCTTACAGTCACTGTTTCTTTGGCATCCAGCATTTTTATAATGCTGGATAATTCTGGATATAAAATCCAAAATTTTTATAATTTTAGGAGTCTCAGTGGCGAAGTGGTCAAGCCTTTTGACTCGGGCTCCAAAGGTCGTGGGTTCAATTCCGAGCCGCATCCTTCGGTTCATGAGTTAAAATTTTCGGAGACTTCTGTGGGTCGTCGCTAGAGCTGCGGAGTTCGTGCTTTGTGCGATGCTTTCCGCGCTGCGGAAAGAGACCGAGCCATATGGGATAGAACCCGGTGCAATGAAGTCGACCCTGTCGAATTTTAAGCGACTTTTTAAAGCATTTTTATAATAGCTCGCCTTATGACATCTTTGTCAAAGCTGTCTACAATAATCTTTCTACCTACCGTTTTGTTATTGCGTGTTGGTTTAATTCCAGATTCTTGCACCCATCGACTCAAACCCAATGCATGCATTGTTCTTTTTTCGGAATTTGTAATAGTATAAAACAGTTTCCTGCGATCAGCTTCTTGATAAAAATATGTGTACAACTTCATAGCGATTCTTTGAAGTGTACAGTTTCGCATTAAAACCCATTGAAAAATATTCACACATTTCAATGTTAGCGATAAGTGGTAAGATTTAAAAAAAAAAAAAAACATATTAATCAGGTTTCATGAAATAACCCACATTTTGAGACACCTCTGAACAGTCCTAGTTTGAACAACGCGGGGAGTTGGCATAAGACCAATCCCTTCAAAACACGTACAATATTCAACATTGAGCGCTGATTGTCTGTCTACGCTGTAATACATTTAAAATTATGAATTTCATCTCAGACCCGTAAATTATATACCGCATATAAACAAACTTTGAAATCTGCTGTAAAATCTCCAGAACAAAAAAATTTTTGTTGGGTGCACATAATGATATGGTTATATACTAAATCTCATAATTTTCCCTCAGTTGGTTACTGAGATATGGATGTTTATATTGGGGCAAAAAAAAAAAAAAAACACACACTATAATCAATTCTAACCCTAGTTGTTCACGGTGTGTAACAACAGCATCTACTACATTTTGCAGGTCCTGTTCATTGTCTGCAATCAAGACTGTATCATTTGCATATCTAATGTTATTGATGTATCGTCCCCCAATTTTGATTCTTTCCATATCTACTATATTTCTGAAAATATTTTCACTGTTCAGGGAAAAAAGATCTGGAGACATTAAACTTCCCTGTCTCACACCTCTCGTAATAGGCTAATATTGATCTACTTAATTATCAATTCTTATGGCAGCTTGTTGTTTCCAATATCTGTTTTTTTAGAAGTTTAAGGTCTTTTTCATCAATTTGTAGTAGATCTTCAAGCATTCTTATCATGTCGACTTGTTTCACTTTATTGAAAGCCTTTGTTTAGTCAATAAAGCATAGGTGTAAATCTTTGTTTACTTCTATATAACGTTCAATTACTGTTCTCAGTATATACACACCATTTACTGTAACCTTGCTTTATACAAACCCACATTGTTCTTCTCCTATTTCAGGTTGTATTTTCCTCCTAACTCTTTGCATGATAATTCTTAGCAAAATCTTCGTGATGTGTCTCATTATACTAATTGTTCGTTGTTTATCACATTCCAAGGCTCCTGATTTCTTTTGGATTGCAATAAATACAGAATTACATAGTTCATTAGGTATATCTCCAGTATCATATATTGTATTCAGCAGTCTGGTAACTTTAATCTATTCCATATTCTTTTAAAGCATTAATCATTTCTGTTGTGATGCTGTTTGAACCGGGGTTCTTGCCAGTTTTCTTATGGTTAAGAGCAGTCTGAACCTCCATCTTCAGAATTGATAATCCTTCTTTATTATTTTGAATATCATGCTGTTCTTCTCTGCTATCATCATAAAGGTTTTTCAAATATTCTGACCATACATGTATTATCTGAGCGTTCGAAACACAGCTGCAGGCGATTTGGAAGAATACCGCCTTGCGCTTGTTTTCATGCAATGGTATTAGTGCCGGAAGTTCAGAAAGCAAGGACTGCGACAGGGATGTGTCTTGTCACCGGATCTTCTCGCTCTATAGCGAAGTAATAACGAGAGAGATCAAAGAGAAGCCATGAATATAATAGGTGGTTATAATATAAACAATATACACTATGCAGATGACACAGTATTGGTGGCTGATAATGCAAAAGATCTACAACAGTTGTTAGACATTGTAGTAACAGAGAGTGCCAAGAGGACTCTCCTTGAATATCAAGAAAACAGTAACAATGGTGGTTTCGGAGAAAAATCTGACACCAAAGTGTGAAATGGAAATAGAAGGAACAATTCTTAACCAAGTGGATAGTTTTAAATACCTAGGGGCATTTATAACATCAGATGGAAGACGAACAACAGAGATTAAAAGCAGAATTTTTTTTGTTCGCATATCCTTTACAGGACATCGCTGTCAACATCAGTATCTTTCAGCTAATTGTTGATTTCTTGGCAAGATTACGCTCAGTAGTTAAGAGCAGAATAGTGCAGCCAAAAGCCGCATTTAAGAAAATGCAGAGAATCTTATGCAACAAGTCACTATCATTGAATGTGAAAAAGAGAGTACTGAATTGCTATATAGAACCTGTTTTGTCGTATGGCAGTGAATCTTGAAATGTAAATGAACAAATTAGGAAGAACTTGGAAGCAACAGAGATGTGGTTCCTGAGACGAATAATGCGAATTGCGTGGACTGACAAAGTAACTAACAACGATTGCCTGAAAGAGGTTAATGAAACTAGAACACTACATACACCAATACGAAAGAGACAAACATTTTTCTTTGGCCATATGATGAGAAGAGAGGCATTGGAGAACATCGTGTCAACTGGAAAGATTGAAGGGAAGAGGGGCAGAGGCAAACCATGATAAATGGTGCTAGATGGGCTGAAACGGTGGCATGGAGGAATATCATCAGCAGAGTTGATCCAGAAAACCAAGGACCGAGATCTGTGGAGAGGCATGTGCGCCTATGCCAGCTGGCATGACTGCGACGAACTGAAAAGGATAAACAACTAATTTTAACCCTCTAGTAACCCTTTAACTAACAGTCATGTGCTGTATGGTCCATGTAAGGGGGATAGACCAGGATCACAACAAGCTCCTTATTAAAGAATGCACTAGAGGGAAAGTGTGCAAGGGGAAGACAACGTTGCATAAAGACAACATCAAAAGATGGACTGGAAGATGCCCATTTGAGTGCACCATCCTGACGCAGGCTCTATGGTGTTGGAGACTCATAGGATGCAGATCCTCAATGCGTGACTAGTACCTGACGAAGATAGTGATGATAATACTTATATATGATAATGTGTGATAGTATAACTGTTTTGCGACGCTCACCAAACCCGGCTCCCCACTTTGTGCCAACGACTTCACACGGATGAGCACGAATGGATGGGTACGAGCCTTATCTTAGTGCGAGAAAATGCAGCCTAAAAACTAAATGTCATGGCAGGGTAGAACAGGCTGAACCAATGCCCTGAACTGGCTCGGCACACAGAAGCATTCACAAGCAACCATGCTGAACGACTTAATGAACATGCTCAAGAAGGTCTAGAATATTGTTTCCCAACCTTTTTTGTGCTATAGTCTAGTTTAGTTTAGTCGTTTAATATATATATATATATAATATATACCAATATATATATACCCCAAATATATACATAATTTTTAATATTCAAAAATTGAAATGTTCACTAAAGAAACTTGAATGATAGGGTTTAGGAAGAAATCACTAGGAAATTATTGAGCAAACACAGTAAGTCAATTTTCAAAACATATAATGGAGAACTAAAATTCAAGTACAAAATAATTTTAATGAAAGATTTTTCTATATTATTTTAATTATTAGTAATTATTTATTATTTAAATTTAGTGAGATCCTTCCGCTTGATACTTGCTGCAAAGAGATTTTATGTCAGGTTCCAATTTAGTTAACTTCAGTCTCAAGTCTCCCCGTTTTGTTATATCCAGCCGATTTCTTTCTTTTTTTTTTTTTTTTTTTTAGCAGCAAATCATTTATGGCACTAAATCCACATTCAGCTAAATATGATGATTTAAACGCTAACAATAGTTCTCATTGGACATTTGGTTGCATTTGGATATTTGATTTCGGTTTCCCCACAATGCCATGCCACCGCTCCTTTTATATTAAATAATGTTTTAATTGACTCATCATTTTGCATTTCTGCGAGTACAACTTGATACTGCATATTTGAAATATCAGACAAATCCACTAACATTGGCTGCATCATCCAAGTTGGGAAATCAATTTGTTTCAAATCAGAAAATCTTTTTTTTTTAAACCAGCCGATAAAATTTTCAGATGATCGACAACAACATATATCGCAGTAGTCACTTCACATGTTTGGAGCCAATGAAACCTTTCAAAATCTATGTTGTAAATATATGTCTGACATAATTCAATCAAGGTAATGAGACCAAACATCTTCGCTTTTACATCGACAAGAGTTTTATTTGTTCCTTGAAGTTGTTTATTTAATATATTTAGTTTTTCGAAGATATCGGCTAAATAACTCACAAATGCCTTACCATCGACCGATAACAGATTTCTCATTTCAAGTTTGTTGCTTAAACAATCACTAAGAGTGTCAAATAGTTCCATAAATCTTTTCAAGCAGTTCCCTTTCGAGAGCCATCTTACTTCAGTGTGAAGTATAAGTCTCACATGGTCTTCGTTTTGTTCTTCACAAAATAACTTGCAGAGACATTCACATTTGGCACTAGCTTTAATAGCATTGATACACTTTATAACTAAATTTAGTACTTCATTTAGAACAGATGAACTGTTTTTATCTACCAGGTTTTCCCTGCGAATAACACAGTGCACAAGAAGCATTTCTGGATTCTCATCTTTCATCAATTTTAAGCAACCATTTTCTTCCCCATCATATTAGGAGCACAATCTGCAGCACAAGATTTTATATTTTTCATTCGTATATTATTGACATCCAAGTATTTTTTTTTTTTTAGCTTACTATATATATATATATATATATATATATATATATATATATATATATATATATATATATATATATATATATATATATCTTTGGAGGTAGTGGTGCTTTCTAATGATTTACAGAACAACATTTCTTCAGCAAAATCACCTTTATCAATATATCTTACGTAAGTTACAAGTACGGCCTTACTGTCTCTCAAAGTTGATTCATCCATTTGCACCGAGAATTTTCTTGTTATCAGCTTTTCAAAAAGTTGTATTTCAATATCCTCACTCATTTCGTCGATTCTTCTGCTAACAGTATTGTTACTCAGTGGCATAGCTTTAACGTCTTTGTCATCGTTTTCCAGAACCGTTTTAAGAAATGCTGATATTGATGGTTTGATTAAATTCTCTCCTATAGTATGACTTTTCCCAGATTTAGAGATGGGTAATAAAATTTGATAACTAGCCTCAATAGTACGATTGATAGTTGCATTATGAGCAGTAAATAGAGACTTTAATGTTACTCTTTTTACAAAATGTTTCTTTAAAGTTTGAAAGTAATTCAAATCTGAATTAATATGAGCATTATGTTTCGCCTTCAGATGTGCCTCAAGACGACCTCGGTTCATTGATTTGTTGGTCAAACATTGTTGGCATAAAAGACAGAAAGGTGACCGTTTATTGTGGCAAGCGGGTATGAAACCAAATTTGAAATATTATCCTCCGAATACTGACGAATTGTTTTCTTGCTTGCACCTCTCATTTCAATAAGGGCTGAAATAAATAAATATAAGATACATTAAAAACTAAAAAAAAATACTATGAACTGGAGTAAACGTAGACTAAAAATGCATATTTAAATATGTATGGCACATTTACCCTACCGCAAAACAACAAAAAACAAAAAACAAAAAACAAAAAAATCATTCCATTTGACAAAATTTTCTGAAAAATGATGCTTCTAAAACAGAAATAAATTTAAAAAAAAAATACTTTTTGGGGTTACATACCATTTATATATCACTTATATTTATACAATGTATATATGTTTTAAAACAACGAGACTTTTACAACAATTTAACGGACATTTATTTCAAATTAACACCAACGTTGAATGCTAATCGTTACTGCGAAACTGAGATCCCGGCACTAAGCATTTTGCGCCATTCAGAACAAATAGCGCGAAATGCTTAGTGCCGGCCCAGTATAACCAGTAGTTCAACTCTAACGTCTAACAATGAAATCACGGCTACTAACATGGCAGACAGAAGTTACTTAAACTAGACGTTTACCCAGCTCGAGTAGCGATTGAGAGTCGCCATACGGTTAACTTAAACTCTGGACGAGTCCATTTTCGAATTGCCCCCCCCCCCCCCCCACCTTAACAATCGAATTGCCTCCCTGTTGGGCATGGGCTCCACGTTGGGAAACACTGGTCTAGACTGACTTAACACGACAAGCGTGGCTCTACACACTGAGCACATCACAACTAGTCAAGCTAACCGTCATCTATTTATCGGGACACTCAGGTATGAAAGGCAACCAGTGAGCTGATCGGTAGGAAAACAGCTATGATCGAGGAAGGTAGAGCAATAGATGGACCAGCCATCACCAGCGCCAGAGAGATGCTGGACAAACAGATTAAAACCGCTCGCTTCATGGTCCAGATGGACGGCAATGCGAGATAAGCGGTAGCAACCACGCATGCACGTTTTCTCATGGACACACAACTTGTGGTTAATCAGCACAGAACGAATGGTCAGTAGATTTACGATGGCGGAGATGTTAAGGAGGTGATCGTAGCACCTATAGACCTGTCCGGAGTGCAATAATGACGATCTTCACGACTCACTAATGTTCTAAAATATTTCTAAATGGTTGTCGCATCTTATTTATTGCTGCTATTAGCTGCCAATATATTTGTTTAAAACATTATTCTAAGACAACACAATTTATTGCCTGCCGTATTTCATTGCATCTCGTCAGGTACATACAGTCTGAATAACGAAGACAAAAAAAAAGAGGTATAGCGAAATATACCACGTAATACATCGTGAAATCTATTGTTTGTGTTTTTATTATTCAAATTCACTACAGGAAAATATTGTTTTGAATTATTCTAAGGTGTTTGCCCTCAATGTTTTAGTGTTCTGGTACTTTGATAAATTTTTTTTATGTGTCACTTTTGCAAATATCGTTGTGTAGCTGTGTTGTCCGTTTTGAAGCGGTAAAACCTATATAAATGAAGGAAGTTTCAAAACGGCATGACTTCTGTGACAGCCTCTTTACGACCGGGTCGGGCACACCGAGTATTGACCCCAGACGTTTTTCTTTTTTTTTACCACAGGGATCCAAGCACTTTATCGGCGCTGGAGGACTTGATTTGAAAGCAGTGGTGACTACATCGAAATATGATACATTTGTTCTTTACTATTTTCTTCCACAATATATTCACAACCACAACACATAAAATGTTTTTTTTTTGTAAATGTCATGTTTTCATCTGAAAACCCCGCGTACTTATATGGAAACAATACACAAGTATAAGAATCATCGCCGGAGCTATGGGTAGCATACTCTGTGCTCGGTGTTATCTTCAGCAGCCAGTGAAGTGAGAGTGAAGAGAAGAAGACAAAGGAATGGTGAGAGAAGGAGGCATATACACAAGATAGCAGAAATCATAAAATTTTAATGGCTTGAAAAGAGTGACCAGAGGATCTTGTCGACACTCAAAACCCCGAGATAAGACCAGATATAATTTGGCCAACACCTGCTTCATTTGAGGACAAGCTCTATGGAGATATCAACAAGCTCAAGTTGACTACAGCTTACTTTAGCTACATTCAGGTGATTCATCTAAAGGTGCACGAAGAAGTACTTAGACTGCCACACTTCATACAACAGGTATGTCGGTAACAAATGCGTCCCTGAGGCATGAAATGGAATATTGGTTGGCTAGCAAATCCATTACGTGGACAGTCAGAATCAAAATCTTATTGTGTGGGCGTCATCAAAGGTGGAAAACGTGTCCAAGTGGCACGAAATGGAATATTGCTTGGATAGCAAATCTATTACGTGGAAAGTCCGAATCGAAAGCTCACTGTGTGGATGTCATCTGCAGACTGCATTCTTCTGGTTTCCGGAGGAACACTCTGTGGTGAATGGAAGCAAAGATAGGAAGAGAGACTAAGCAGCCATGTGCAGGACGTGATGATTCCTTGGGTGAGCCCAGTACCAGAGCGCCATGTGTCTGCTCTGCAAGTATGGAAGACTCCTTGGATGGCGGGAAATGCCCATAGTCTGCACCTGCCTTCCCTTGAGGGCTGACCGGGATGTCTTCGGCTGTTCTAAATGGGCCAGCTTGGATGGGGGGATAACACCAAAACAGTGAGAGTCAAACGTCTTACGAGTTGAGTTGAGTTGAGTTAAGAACCGACATCACTGCACTCAGGACATTCCCATACGTGCCCCGTCCCCTCGTTCAACAGTCAGCGAAGAGTCATACTACTAATCGTTCCCACCGCTATCTGATTAAAAGTTCTCCTGGTCTTCCCTCTCAGTTTTGAGATTATTCCAGAACCCCTGCCGATCCCCCGCAATCTCATTCTTTCCACATATGGATTCTCAGTCTGTTCTTCCGCCTTCTCCACCTGGTCCCACAAGCGCACGATCACCTCCCTCTTGTCCATAGGCAAAAATACCACCAAGAGGTCCATTTCCTGCTAGCCTATCAGCCTCTTCATTTCCCCGTGCACCCACATGGCCAGAGCAAAATATCCATACAATTCTCACAATCTGTGACCTCTGAAGCGACTATAGACATTCCACACGAAACATTCCTTTCTCCACCTTACTAAACATACTCGTTGATTCCGTAATGAATACAGTGTGTGTTGCAGTAGTCTCCTCTAACAAATGCCGCTGTTACTGCTTCCACCTCCATTCTCATGCTGGATGTCGTAGTTTCATATGCCAGACTCTTCTTTTTCTTCTTTGTTTTAAAAAAAAAAAATACATGTTGTATATCAAATTGATGGTATTTAACCAGTATTGATGGTTTATTGAGGAGCGGCTGGCCGGGTGGCTAGTACGCCGGACTCTCGTCATTCGAGAGATCCGGGTTCGATCCCTCGGTAAGGTGTGGGATTTTTTTCTGTCGGGGGCAAAAAGAAAACCCTAACCTGCACAGTTCGCGGCGACTGCACTAGCCAGGCGACCTTAATTCATCAGGCTCAAAGACCCCTCTGCCATACACCGCAAGGTATTATATTGGCAGTAAATGACAGTTTGTTTTTTTAATTGATGGTTTAACTATAGTTTGATTTTTGCATTGAGGGATATGGCAGCAACCGGGGTAGATCAGAGGATGCTGTACAGGCTCTTTCAGCAGTTCATAATTTCTGTCATTGAGTATGGTTTGGGGCTGTTGACAGTATCAAAAAGCGAGCTTGAAAGGTTGGAGCGCATACAGAATGCTGCCATGCGGTTAATACTGGGGTGCACAAAGGACACACCAATTATCTGCATGAGGCATATCCTGGCGCTACCTACAATGACAGATAGGCATAGGGTCCTTCAGGCCAAATGGTACCTGACAGTTGCCGCAGACAGGGATCAACCGCTGCATGCAGCAATGGACATGGTAAAGGGTCATAGACTAAGACGAGGCAGATCCTGGATGGCACAGGCAGAACTTTCTATAAGTCAGGTGTGTGATCTAGAGACCATCAATCGTGAAAGAGAGTGGGTTGAAGTTCCAGATGACACGACGGACTGGCACAATGTAATAATAACACTGGATCGTGAGTGCAGAGAATGGGCAGCGGGCCGCACTGAGTTTGAAGTGCAACAGCTGATCCAGAGCAACGCACATCAAGGTGACATAGTCGTCTACACCGATGGGTCAGTGGTGAGAAACAGACGTAGTGGCTGGAGCTTTATTGCAAAGGCTAATGGGCGAGTCTTGAAAAAGGAGAGCCTGGCATATGAGACTACGACATCCAGCATGAGAATGGAGGTGTAGGCAGTAACAGCGGCATTTCGGTGGCTAGAGGAGACTACTGCAACACACGTCGTGTTCATTACGGATTCAAAGAATATGCTTAGCAAGGCGGAGAAAGGAATGTTTCGTGTGGAATGGCTCTCTCCGCTTCAGAGGTCACAGATTGTGAGAATTAAATGGATATTTTGCCTTGGCCATGCGGGTGTACGGGGGAATGAACAGGCTGATAGGCTAGCAGGGAATGCACCTCTTGGTTGTAGTTTACCTGTGGACAAGGGGGAGTTGGTCGTGTGCTTGTGGGACCAGGTGGAGAAGGCGGAGGAACAGAATGAGAACCCATATGTGGAAAGAATGAGATTGCGGGGGATAGGCTGGGGTTCTGGAAGAATCTCAAATCTGAGAGGAAAGACCAGGAGAACTTTTATTCAAAAAGAGGTGGGAACGATTAGTAGTATGTCTCTTCTCTGGCTGTTGAACGAGGGGACCGAGCACGTACGGGAATGTCCTGAGTGCAGTGATGTCGGTTCTTAACTCAACTCAACTTAATTCAACTGAATGAATGAATCAATAAATATATTTGAACTCCTCCGTGGCAATAGCTTATAAGCTATTATAAAATATGCACCAAATATTAACGAAATAAACTTGCTTAAAAAATTACTACTAAACTACCAGATTAACAGGAAATTAAATTAATACCGATAATATATTTATACATTTATGTAGTACTGAACAGAATTGTACAGTATAATAATAGCGGTTATTTTTTTTTTTACGCAAAAAAATTAATTTCTACTAATTTCAGAAAAATCGTAACGGTTGCGTCTAATATTTTAATATCAGCGTATGCCATTGCCCCAGCTAGAAGTTCGTGGCTTGAAGTTACAGATTATCAAGTCTGTGTAATGTTATCACAACACAGAAGTGTGCCTTTCTACAGAATTATTATATAAATAACAATGAGACATCATGGAAAGTGAAAGCACACGTAAAGTTGATATTCGCCTTGGCACTGACAACTCGAAAGATGGAGAGGACGAAAAGAAGCCTGAAATTAAATATGAGAAAGAGGATGACTCAGATTACGAAGATGTAAGTAGATGTAGCATCAATTGTTGTAAAAGTGTGTTTATATAAGTGCTTGTTTGATTATTGTATTAGCAGGAATCAAATGTCTCTCAAATCAAATCCCCCAGAACACGCCCATATTTGCCCAGCAACTCTCAGACTGAGAGTCTCAGCAGACGCCTGGCAAGAATGCAGTTTTGCTGATTGTTCCTGCTGATAACTGATTAGAAAAGTCGCCAAGTAATTCCCGTTGTGATCATAACTACAACTGCCACAAGTGATACCAAGTGATCAAATGTTCAGTTGATTATTCAGTCTCTGTGTCAACATCAGTCTGTCATATAGTTAGCTGTATGACCTTCATTGCAATCAAATGCAACCGATTGGCGTGGGCGATCATGCTTCTCTACAACTTGCGATCTTCAACAGCATGCATCTGTTCACGTGTTGACTCCCTTTTGTGTCATGATAGAAGGCTGCCAAGAATTCTCTCTCGCTGTCTTCCTCTATCTCTTTCAACTAATCTTTTCAGTTCTCACATGTTCCATTTCTTGTCTTCTCATAATGTGGCCAAAACATGACTCCTTATTTCTTATGTTTGTGATAAGTTAGTTAGTCGACAGTCAGTGAGAGTAGTCAGTCAGTCAGTCAGTCAGTCAGTCAGTCAGTCAGTCAGTCAGTCAGTCAGTCAGTCAGTCAGTCCAGTCAGTCAGTCAGTCAGTTAGTTAGTCGACAAATCATTCTCATTGCACATCGAACCATTCAGTCCATAAATGCTCGGATACCCTCCTCAGCAAATCCCGCAGCGTTTGGCGGCTAACAACACCAGTTCTGTGTTGGTTTATCAATCTACTTTGGCTTCTTGCGTAGTGTTCTTGTTTGGCCACACCTCTTTTAAATTGCTGTTCTCGCAGTCTGACCATGGTTGTAGATTCACAGTCATCACCTGGTTCGCGCAAATATCTCACTTCTTGTAGTGCATTCAGAATGTCAGCCTGGTCCATGGCGTATCCGCCCTCCACATTAGCCTTACCTGCGAGCTTGTCAGCCCTCTCATTTCCTTGTACTCCCGCATGCCCTGGCACGAAGATGAAACTAATCTTTGCCAGCCGAGACCGCTCCAGAGACAGCAACCGCTCTCTTCGGATCCACCCCATCTCTATCCTCATGGGCATGCTCATTGAGTCGCTAAGGAAACATGTCCTCGTGAATGTCTGTGTCTCGAGCCATGTTATTGCTTTACTTACTGCCACGACTTCCAAAGTCGGACTACTTGTGGTCACAACACAAGCACCAGAGTCCTCCTTTACAATTCTCCCTCCGGCCTAAGCCGTACAGGCCCATGAGCTTCTCACATGTCGGACGACGGAACCATCTCTGTAAATGACAGCATCACCGTCTAACAAATTCTCGAAAATCAACGCTTGTACTTCCGCCTCCACTGCAGCCGTACTTTCTTGTCTGCATTTTCCGTCTAGTTGAATGCAAACTCAAAAGGAGGTACAGAAATCTGTTGGCACTTGTACCCACTCCTCGTCAGGTTTTAAGTCCTCAAGTGAACACACCTGTTGAAGAATGACTTCCGCTCGACCCATCCACGGCCTTCCTCTTTTTAATCTGCTGCCCTTTACCTTCATAATTTCACTATGCAGTGGGTATGTGTTTGCGTTAACTCTGAGATAGGCACGTGGTCTGCAAATTTGTATTCTGTCTTCGATGGTTGGAAAATCAAGAAGATAGCGTATCGCCCTGCGTGCTGTATCTCTTGCACATCCAAGAATAATGAGCATAGCTTCGTTCTGTATCCTTTCCATCCTTTCTATCTGCTTACGTCTGAGAGTCAGGATCGCCATCGCGTACTCAAAAACAGACATGGCTAGCCCCTCGTATAGAAGACACAGATGGCGCTGCTCACAGTTTGCTGCCGCCATCACCCGCTTCGCAGCCAAACCCCGTTTGGCCTTTGTTATCACCTGGTCTATGTGCTCATTATAAGCAAGGCTTCGATCAAAACGTATCCTCAGGTAATTCATTGCCTGCGTTCTTTCCACAGTCTCTGAACACAGATTTACAGTTTGTGTTGGAGTGTTGACAATATGATTATTCAAAGAGAACCATGTCACTGTTGCCTTTGTTGGGTTGACCATTGCCCCAGCTTCAACACACCAAGTACTTATGCGATTGAGTTCGGTCTGTAGTTCAACAGCAACCTGATCTCTAACCTTACCCTGACGATACACTAAAACATCGTCTGCATATGACAACGTCCTCCCCGGTCCAGTGATCTGCTCGCTGGTGATTCTCACTGTGTAGGCGTTGAACAGCACCTAAGATAACGGTGATCCCTGTGGTAGGTCAGGATATATTGTTGTTGGTTCCGTGGTCCAACTGCCACATCTAAAAACTACTTTCCGTTGGAAGAGGGCTGCAGCTATCCAACTAAGGAGGAAAGGACTTGTCTTGAGTTCGAGAAGCTGAAGAATTAAAAATCCAACGGTACTCTGTTGTACGCGTCCTCAAGATCAATCGCTGCAGCAAGGTTTCAATGCCTGAGTGGAAACCTTCATAGACATCATGGGAAAAAACTTCTGCATTGGTCCAGATTTCTCTTTTTGGACGGTACCCTCCCAGGGTAGGTGGGAAAACACCTTGCCTCTCTAGCTGGCTTGATATTTTTCTGGCAATTAACTTCAGCAGCTTGTATTAAGTTGTCTTTGGGACTTACCCCCCTTCAGAATGTCCAGATAGCCCATTTTGGCTGTTCAGTGTATTGTCAACAATATTCTATAAAACCACATCTCCAAAGCTTCTATGGATTTTTCACATTTACTAATTGTTCGAGAAAATTATTGAATAAAATATTCTCTGGTATTTATCACCACCCCAGGAAGTTAAGTAAACAAACAAATATTAGAGAACACACTGTAACAATATACATCAATGTATGCCTATAGTTTTTGATTTCTATATTTCCTGTGTGTTATCTTATCTCATTTTTCTTTTCTTGTATAAGTGCCAGTCAATGTCTGTGAATTAATTGTACATGCTTTAGTTCTAGACGCAAGGTGCACTGATGTGTATCTGAGACTAAAGATAGCACCATATATGAAGCACATTCCAGAACTCCTACCTGATGTATTGTTAACCTGATTCTGAGTCACTAAAGAGGCATGGAGGAGCAGGAGATGAAGAATATATATACTGCTACATTTTTTTTTTTACAAACAGCACACACATGTTGCCATCATGGCGTAGACACTCTGAATTCAGAGGTACTTGTAATTTACGTCCCCAAGTCAAGGAAGAGAAGTCAAAATTTTAGTCCATCTTTCTGGGGTAGGGGTTTAACCCCTTACTCCGGAATCAGCACACAAGATATTTAAGAGCACTTGTTCTTATCCATTCTGCCATGCTGACCTCCGTATTTGACTTTATTGATTTGGTTAAGTATTTTCCTTCTATTGTGATTCCACATTTTGATGTCATTTTTTTCTGTTATGCAACCACTTCTTTATAACTAGCAATGAGTTCCTGGGAGGCCTAATAACAGTATAAATTGTCCACAACAGTAAGAAAGAGGCATAAGGTTCTCTTGTCATACAATGAGAATAGAGGCGTAGAAGAACAACGTGATGACTGGAAAATGGCATGGAATAATATTATCAGCAGAACTGATCCATTCCACCAGTGACCAAGATTTGTGGAGAGACGTGGATGCCTAAGCCACATGGCAAGACACATGATGATAATGATACTATTTAGATGTTAAATCTGTTTTTAGGATGGTTTTATGCTATCTTGTACCATTGACAAGATTTGAGAATAGTCTAATGTGAGATTTATATATTATTTTATATTGAGATTTATATATTATTTAATTATTTATATATTTATTAAGAGGGTTGTATGCTATCTTGTAACATTGAGAAGATTTGAAAATGGTCTAATGTGAGATTTATATATTTATTAAGAGGGTTGTATGCTATCTTGTAACATTGACAAGATTTGATAATAGTCTAATTTGATATTTATATATTCACAGTTGTGCGTAATTTGTTTAGGCAAATGGACGAAAGAGGGAGACCATATGGCAACTCGTCTGCCTTGCGGTCATGTCTTTGGATTTAGGTAATTATCAGTTTGTAGTCATAGTTAAGTCTCTAAGTGAGTTTAAAACACTTATAAATAGTGACAGTTAGTAGAAAGTTTCAATAATATACTTCTTTGTTATATTATATTTACTTTTTTTATTCTTTCGTGAGAATTATTTTAATTTTTTCTCTCTATGTAATGTTTATGTAAGGGAGCTATGGTAGCGTAGTGGTTAGACACTGACCTGCTGGTTTGGATTCGGTCTGCAGCTGGGCGGTACCTAGCCTAAAATGGGTACCAAGAATGACTTGGGAAGTGTTGTTTGTCCATCAAGAATGAAGATGACCATTCATTTCATCCAGTAGGGTTGAAAGTATGGAGCCGTGAGGTCTAAGATGGCTGATAAGGCCTATTTTAGCTCGAAATGTTCTTTGACAATATGGGCAAAGAATGCTTGACGTCCCAGGAGGAGGATCTCATGCATTGGTTTTTCTGTCGAGCCTTTTCTTTACAGCTCTTGCAGTCCTGGTTGCGTCACAGGCGACTGCACCCTTATGTAATGAAATAACATGTCAGTATGACACAGATCATATCACCCACAGAGTCATGATTGGTCTATATAAATATGGGTTGTCAGAAGTGGGGTGTGCCTGCCACCAAGTTATGTACTATCACTTGCGGGCAACCCCAATTTGTCAGATATTGACTCGGCACAAAATCTATGTGGCTAAAATAAAGATTAAGCCCCTGGATAACCAAAGAGTACAGCTGCTAATGGCTCGTTACTAATTAGCTGATCTTGGCATCCCCAAGGAATGGGAAAAGGGAATGTTAGTTGCCTAGAATTAAGTCTAATAATGGACTACTAGACAGTGCAAGTTTCCCCCCTGACAAAACTCCCCTCCCTGGTGTGTAATTATCTCCCATCCAGGTATACACACACACACGCGCGTATGCACACATGGAAAATAACAGAACTATGAGTTAAAGCAAACTACAACCTATTTAATATCTATCAAGATGAAATCTTAAAACATGACGTTGAATAGTATGATGATATTGGGTAATGTTAGTTTACATCAACATACAAAGGCACAATACGTAACTGCTGTGGAGGTTTGTGCGACCTCAGGAGTCCAGGTGAAAAGATGCATCAGTCGTCTCCCATCAAACCCCAATAGACTTAGCCAGGGTCCGCTATGGTTAGCTAAGGACCTCTATGGTCCTCTAAGGACAGCCGGTCGGTGTTCGTTCGGAACCAGTGTTACATCTCTCCTAGTTGTCACTGCAGGGGAAAAAAATGGTGCTCTTGGTTTGAGCTGATCCGTTTTGAATACACTTCTCATTCGAGCAGTCCTACTCAGGAATATTTATACGCGGTTTCTTAATTACTCTTATCTATTGGGTAACTTTGATTCATAGATCTAGAACAGTGGTTCTCAACCTTTTTTGGCCCGTGCCCCCTTCACCATATTTTCAGAACGTCATCCCCCCCCCCCACTTCCTATCAAAAAATTTGGCCCGTGCCCCCTTTCACCGTATTTTCAGAACATCACCCCCCCCCCCCTTTTCATATTTCCTATCTAAATATCCCCCCACCCTTACACAGTATACGTAAAAATCGAAGGTAAATTTAATAGAATATACTAAAACAAGTCTTGACATCCACATAAAACATGATTTTTGGGTCTACTTACTTTATAAAATGAATTTTAGAAGGATGAGACGTACATAACTGTAAATAATAAAGGGAAAAACAATATCAAGTAATCGGTTCTTGTATTAACGCGATCTTGAAATGGTCTTCATTTCCCCCCCCCCCCCCCCCCCCCCCCCTGAGACCCTAAAATTCCCCCCTGGGGGGAATTCCCCACCGGTTGAGAACCACTGATCTAGAATTTATTTCCCTGCATCACACGTCGTGTCACTTCCCACCTTCGCGTGGTTGTAAATTCCAGACGCGTGTCAGTCTCAAGTCTGCCAGTTTAATTATCAGTCCAACCATTCACTCCTTTCACACCTTTTGCTCTGATGGACAGACATGTTATCAGCGTGAAAGCTCCTGTCAGTCTGACAATATGATTAACTAGGGAGTCTTAGCTCTGCTGGTAAATAGAAGCCTTCTAAGGCGTCACGTTTGAACTTGCTAAAGCATAGAAACCAGAGTGTATTTGTTTTCACTACTGGCCTTCTCCTTGCGTAATCATGCACTACAGCTATGTAGAAAGTGGCTTTGTACAATGGCGCGTAACATTGCGCCAGCTTCTTAAATGTTGAGAATACCGTTTATTCTTCTTTAATTCCTCCTTTGTGTGTCCATCTTAAGTATAGACTGAGATATATTCTGGGATGGTAACGCGGCGTTCTGTGACATGGGTCTTGCACCTTGTGTCCGATGCATCCTGATTGATAGATTGATTGATTGATTGATTGATTTAGGAATCGACATCACATCATTCGGGGCATTCCAATAAGAGCTCCGCCCCCATCCTCAGCAGCCAGCGAAGAGTTACAACACCAATAATACCAGTAACAGTAGTAATCTGATTATATGTCCGTCTCGTCTTACCTCTGAGCGTTGAGCGGCGGCCAGATCTCCTCATCATTCCTCGCTGTCTCATTCTTGCCAGACCATAGTTATCCATTTGCTCCTCCGAAGTGTACATGTGCTCCCACAAGGCCGCAACCATGGCTGACTTGTCATGTATAATACTCCACCAAGTTCTGCAGAGCCAGCCAATCTGTCCGCCTGTTCATTTCCCAGCACACAGGCACACCTCGGAGAAAAGATCCAGGCGATGCTTGTCACCCGTGACCTCCGAAGTTAAGCAAGCCACTCCGCACGAAGCCTGCCCGTCCTCACCCTACTCAGCATGCTTTCTGAGTCAGTTACAATCACGATGTGTGTGTGTGTGTGTGTGTGTGTGTCATATTCTCCATCCAGCGGAGAGCCGCAGTGACTGCCTCCACCTCCATTCGTAAGCTGGATGTTGTGGTATCATATGCCAGGCTCTCCTGCACTAAACGTCAACCATTAGCTTTGACCATGAACCCACAGCCACTTTTCTCACCTCTTGACACCGAACCATCTGTGTAGATAATCACATCACCCGAGTGAGTATTGTCTTGAATTAGTTGCTGGATTTCCACTTCCGTGGCCCCTGCTGGCCATTCCCTGCACTCCCGGCTTAATGTGATTATAACTCTGCACAAGTCCGACTGCTCCGCTGGCACTCTGACCCACTCCTCTCCTCGCCTAATGTTCCCCAAGGGGCACACCTGTCTGATCATATCCTCTGCCTGAGCCATCCATGATTTCCTTCTTATCAGTCGCTGACCCTTAACTGCGTCCAGCGTCTCATGCAAAGGGTGATCTATGTTTGCAGCTACTCTGAGGTATGCCTTCGCCTGCATCACCTTGAGCCTACCAGCAACAGACGGCAGACCAAGGATGTAACGCAATACACACTACTGGGGTGTCACTGGTGCATCCCAGAATGATCCGCATAGCTTCATTCTGTATCCGCTCTAACTTCACCAGCTGACTCTCTGAGACAGTGAGCAGTCCTAATCCATAATCAGTTACTGAGAGGATCAAGTGCTGGAATAGTGTGAAAAGCATTCTTTGCTCTGTGTCCATTGTAGCCATAGTTGTAAGTGCACTGAGTCCCTTTTGAGATCATGTCACAACAGTCTCCGAGTGGTCCTTGAAGGATAGGCTCCTGTCAAATGTGATCCCCGGATACTTCAGTTTGTTCTCTCTGCTGACATTTCTACCATCTATCGCGAGGCTTGGGACATCAGCTCTCACAATCCTGTTGTCCAGAGAGCACCACAAAACAGCCGCCGTTTCCGGATGGATGACAGCACTCATTTCTGTGCACCAGTCAATCGCTTTATCTACTGTCGCCTGAAGATCCTGGACTGTTTGTTCCCTATCCCTCCCCTGCCTATATGCAAGAATATCATCTGCAAATGTTAGTATTCTTCCAACCCCTGGTGCTTCTAGGTTTGCAATCTTGGTCGTATACACGTTAAAGAGCACCGGTGAGACTGCAGATCCCTGTGGCAGTCCCGGGGTTAAAATATGTGGCTCTGAGGTCCATGCACCCAGATGGAGAGCAACCCGACAAGAATGGGACGGCTGCTGTCCAATTCACCAACCAGGGATTGACCCCCTTCTCCATCAGTGCGGTCATCAAAATAAATCGAACTCTATTGTACGCATCCTCGAGATCAAGCGCTGCCGCCATCGTTTCCTATCTACTCTGGAACCCGTCATAAACGTCAAAGGCGAAAGTGGCTGCATTTGACCAGGTATCTTTTCCTGGCCTGTAGCTCCCCAGGCCTCTTGGAAGAAGCTTTCCCCTTTCCAAAAACTCTCGCAGCTTGACAGCCACTATCTTCTCTAGAACCTTCCCAAATGTATTTTGAAGGGTGATGATTCTAAAGCCGCTAAACTTTGAATGATCCTTGAATAGTTTTGGGAGAGGGATGAGATAGCTGTGCGCCCAATCCTGCGGTACTGATGCTGTTCTAATACTCTGGTTAAAGCAGTCGGTCATCTCTCCAGGTCTACATCGCTTAAAGCCTTCATGTGTCCATACCTGACCCCATCAGGCCCTGGTGCCTTGTCTTTTGCCTTTTTTCAAAATATGTTTAACATCTTCCACCCGTATGATGTTTTCATACTGCATATTCTTCGTGCTGCCATATAACTCCTCTCTAACTGCATCCCTGGTGTCCGCGTCATTATGATCGGTCTGCTCTAAAAATCTCTGGAGAAACGCCTCCCCTTTCTCTTTGTGGTTGAGGGATGTGTGTTTGGCTGGGTGGTTGGATGTGTGTGAGTGGAGGAGGCTATGTGGGTGGGTAATGGGCGGGTGGAGGCTATGTGAGTGAGTGGGGAGATGTGTGTGGGTGGGGGATGTGTGGGTTGGGAAATATATGTACGCTTGGGGTGTGGGTGGATGGGATGTGTTGGTGGGAATGTGTGTGGATGGGAGGATGTGTAGGTGTGGGGATGTGGTGGGTGGGTGGGGGAATGTATGTGTGTCTGGGGTGTATGTGTGTGTGGTTGGGTGGGGGATGTGTGGGTGAATAGGGGATGTGTGGGTGGGTGGTGGATGTGTCTCATAACATGGTAATATGCATTGTTTATGTTTACAAAATTCATTTGACAATGTTTTTCCTATGCATTATTGATGAACGAAAGATGAGTGATTGGAAGGGCCGAATATAAGACGGGCCTGCGTGCCCAATTTGTTACCCTTTGAAAATAAAGTTCGTTCGTTCGTTCATTCGTTCGTTCGTTCGTTCGTTCGTTCTGTTGTCATGCGCACACAATCATCTCTATAAATTGTTCCCACTGTCATAGGCCGATCTTTTCTTTGCATATGCCTGTGCAGTTTCCAGAATTTACGCAGTGTTTTATCACCTCCAATTTCTTTCATGAAACATTCCCATTTTGCGTTTTTGGCCTCTGCAGCACAGCGCTTGAAAACCTCCACCTTGTCTTTCTTGACATTTTCCGCTGTATTCACTTCCCCTCGTGAGCTTCGGGGTGTCTGTCGCACTTTCCTTAGCTGCTTCACTGCAGCTCTCTTTGCTTTTCAAGCATGGTCTACTTCTGGGGTCCACCATGAAGGCTGCAAAAAAAGGAGTTTTAACAGTCCTGTTGCATGCTCCTTGTCTAAGGCGTCCAAGAAGGCAATCGGTCCACTCATGCCGGAAGGTCTTGCGCGCTCTCCCAGCCTTAACTTTCCTTGGTTTAGAGATCAGGACTGAGCATGGCATGTGATCACTCCCATGGTCATTCAAAACAGTCCACTTTACATCAAGGACTGATGACTGGAAGACAAGTGCCAAGTCAATAGCTGACGTCTGCATCGCCAGGCCTCATTGCCATTCTAGTCGGCCTACCATCATTTATACAGACCACATCGGAGTCCACCATGGCATCCGCAAGGGCAATTCCCTGTCGGTTTTCTCCACTACTGTCCCAATCTCTGTTCCTCTCATTGAAGTCTCCATATAATATGAGTAGCCTATCACCTGGTAATTCCTCCAGTTCCTTAAGCCTGTCCCAGTGTTCCTTTCTGACAAAACAGTCCACTGTGGCATATACATTTATGATGTTCCAACCTAAGCCACCAATCTCCATTTGTATACCCCTGACCTCTCTTGTACTGTGATTCCACTGGCTCAAGTCAAGTACCTCATGCTTCACTCCTTCCTTCACCAGCAGACCTTGTCCATGTCTCTTCCGCCCAGTTGGGCGTACCCAAGGCAATGGTCCTTGTCTGTATTTAGCTCCTGAAGCATGAGGACATCAAAATCATATATTAGTCTCTCCAATACAGGACCTCTCTGTCTGGCACTACGACAATTCCAGTATCCCACTCTTACATAGCTGAAACCTAGTCTCTCCACTTTTCGTCTTGTTCTCCTGGCGCCTGCCCTCCTATTTCTGTGCCTTCTTCTCACACCATTTCGTCGTCTTCTCCTCCTCACTCTCTCTTCGCTAGCCTCTGAGGGATGTGTCAAGCGCAGAGCACGTGCTCCGTAGCTCCGGCGACGATTCCGGTGTTTAAATAAATCCATAGGCAAAGTTTGGATATTGCAGGAAATAAACGGTCACCTTAGCATTGCCTGCTTGCTAGGGAAGAGGCAGGGGATGTCCCGCAGGAGTCCATACGCCTGGTGCCGCCCCACAGAAGTCCAACGTTCACGACCAGTTTACCCATGGCCATCCAGTTCCGCAGTACGCTGGTTCACCTTAAACTTGGGGGTTTATATATGGAGTTTTCCGTCTCTTAGATGGACTGCTGTCCAAAGCTAACGGGTTCCACCTACCCGAGGGAGGGGTTAGAGCGCCCCGACTCGCTTGGCAGGCACGTCTCCGAGCATATGAGGTATTTTCTAAGGAACTCAGATCCCAACCTGAGATCTCGCCTCGCCCTCTGTGCCCACCGCCAGTTGGTCCGTGGCAGCTTATTCGAAGCTAACCTCTATATCTAGAGGCCGTTCCACGATCCGCCACCAGTGGACGCGCTGGGTCTGGGATGGTCGCCCCAGCTTTACCCTAAATGTGTGTAACATGTTGCTTTACTTATACTAACTAATGTTCACAGATGTGGTTCTGTAGACAAATGATCATAACACCTCATGGACAGATAGAAAGAGCAATGCGGATATATTGAAAGAAGTTAACGCACAAAGAGAACTGGTTACTCGCATCAGAAGCTGACAGTCTATATTCTTTGGGGGGTGTCACGAGAAGAGGAAAACTGGAGTTATCAGTTCAGTTATCAGTTATCAGTTGGGGTATCTTCATTGCACTGCGGACATGTCCATAGGTGCTCAGATTCCCCCCCCCCCCCCCAGCATATGCATCAGCGTCCGGTGGCTAAAAGTGCCAGTTTTGTGTTGGTTGACGGGGCGCTTTGTTTTCCCGATGTACCTCTCGCGTCTGGCTGTGCCGATTCTTACTCCCAAGTCTTTCATCCTGGACAGCGATGTGGAATCATTGACGTCAAAGTCCTCTGTTCTCGCCATATCTTTGAGGACGTTAATAACATCGGCACGATCCATGGGCTGGCCATCTACATGGGGTGCAGAGCCAGCCAGTTTGTCAGCTCGTTCATTTCCCTCGACTCCCGCATGTCCCGGGACGAAGATGAAGGTGACTTTACGGACAACAGACGTCCGCAACGACTCAGCCCACTGTCTACGTACAGATCCAGCTTCGACCTTCTGAATCATGCTCATTGAATCACTTAGTACACACACGTTGGCATAATGCTGTGATTCCAGCGGAGTGGAGTATGAAAACTGGAGAATGTCGTCACAACAGGAAAGTTGCAGAGGAGAGGCAGGGGAGACCAAAAGAGAAGATTCTGGATAGTCTGACATCGTGACGTGGAGGAACATCAGTTTCAAAAATGTTTGGCAGAACGAAAGGCAGAAGGCTGCAGACAGATAGGATCACCAATACCACACGTCATGAATTATATAAGAAGAAGAAATCCTGAACTAGGGGATGAAAGAAGAATAAGTTATGAATTAATCTTAATACTTTGCTCAATTATTATCCTTGTATTCGTTGGTCTACTTATATTTCTTTTGCCTTGTTGATTCCAAAGAAAGATCTTTCTAGTAATGCTTCCTATAAGCTGTGGTGTGTTGCGATGAAGCAATCAGCTCCGTGTGCATTAAAGTTGTGAAAAAGCATTCATTTAACTATAGCGTACATTTCATCCATATATATCTGTTTGTGTCCTGAGCCAAATATATGTGTTAATAATTTGCAGGACGCGTAGTCAAGAATGTGAGGGTGGGTATAACCACTTGGAACAATAGCGACTGCTTGACCACTCATCATCCGATGGCTTGTCATTTGCGTGCAGACCTCTACTCTCTTCTAGAACCGTCTTGAAAGTTCTGCCTGTTACACGCCAGTTGTCAAGGTTCTCTTGCTGTCATGTACAAATTATCTACCACATCTCGAGTCTATCCATGTTTTGGTCTTCCTCTTCTCTGCCTCTCCGATTCACTTCGCTAGATAATGATCTTTTCCAGATTTTCAAGTCGTTTTACATGTCCAAAACATTTCATTTTCCTACTTTTTGTTTGTCGTCATAGTCTGTCTTCTTCAATATTGAGTTCTTCATGGCAAGATCTGCGAACTCCTTTTAGTCAAATGAATTTGTAATACTCACATTACTTCTCGACTGGAAAGACTGATGGGAAGAGAGAACAGAGAAATGATACTGGATGGATTGAGACGATGACATGGAGGAATATCAGCAGCGTAGTTGATCCAAAACACCAAAGATCGAGATGGGTGGAGAGACATGAACGCCTACGCCAGCTGGCATGGCACTTGATGATGATGACGTTACTTCCAAAGAGGTTAAATACACAGTGGAAGTCTATTTGGTCAATATTATTGATGAGAATCAGAACTGAATCACTGGAGACGCCAGATGTGTTTAACATGCCCTGACCTAATATAAAAAGTAAGAGAACTCATTGCATGATAGCTGTGATTCACAGGGAAGAGGCAGACATCATATGTCATACATTGCTTTGGACTACAAGACTAAATGCATTTTTATTATTCATTAGACACTGTTTTGTTTTTCTCCACGTGTGTTACCCATATAACAGTACTGATGTATATGTTTTGGGACTTTTCTGCAGCTGCATAAGTCGATGGGTAAACGTGGCATGTAACTGCCCTGTATGCAAATCCATTTGCAACTTGCGTCAATTGATAGGCGTATATCAAGTATGTGTAATTGTGATCTTTCGTAATTACGAATAAATATATTTAATATTTTAATTTTGTAAATACGCGTATTGGTTTCATTCCGTGGAGATTGCAATACATACTTAGAGTCACCACGGGAGGGATGAGATCAACCCCTATAGTGGAAATGGAGAAGATGAGGAGGACACAAGCACTGAAAGAGCGCAGAGATACCAAAACGCTAACACAAGCAAAAAAGTTCCTCAGCTTGCCAAGCCACCCTATGAAGAATAGATTAGAAAACTTAACTATGGGGCGGTTTTAAAAGAAGTAGTTTTATCCACCAGACCAAACGAATCTGCAGAGAAACCAAAAATCTGCCCACAGTTGGATTCCCCTGACAACTATTCCAGCGCGAACTCCATGCAAAGATGAACATAGACTATCACTACAAATCCAGACAAAAGTGCGAGGAGTATTTGACAAGGAAGAACAGAACAGTGTACAGCGGAGACCAGCCACTCTCAGCTTCCTTGATGAAGAATACCCACAGGACCTCTGGATCCGAGTCTACACAGATGGGTCAGCACAAAATGCTGTTCGAAATGGAGGAGCGGGAGTGTACATAGAATACCCAAATAATACTAGGGACACGGCCAAAGTTCCAACAGGAAAGTACTGCCATAATTATGATACTGAAGTTGAGTCAATCAAGATAGCAACAGAGAAATTACTAAATCTCAGCCATGGTACACAACCTGTGGTGCTATTGAGAGATGTAAAATCAGTACTCGAGGCGCTCCTATCTGGGAAATTGCCAGTACTAAGGACACTACTTTCTGAACTTAGCAGTCAGCATAAGGTTACCATAAAGTGGATACCATCCCACTGTGGGGTCTCCGGAAACGATAGAGCTGATCGATTGGCTAAGGAAGGAGCAAAAGAAGAACATCCTGATCTGTCCATTACATACCACCAAAAAGAAATATCAAATCAGTCAGAAGGCCACCAAAACCTGCTCACGACGACTAGCACGTTATGGAAAGACCAGAACAAATAATTATTCTGCGCCTCAGAACATGACACAATAGATTACGCAACCACATGTATTCACAATTCTAGATTGTTGACTCAGCCATGTTCACATGTGGTTTTGCGTCGCAGACAGCAGAGCACATACTCCAGGACTGCCCAAACTACAACATACCGAGGCGAACCTTCTGGCCTAGAGAGGCAACAGTGGAAGATAAACTCTATGGACCGCTGAGTGAACTAAAAAAGACCGTTAAATTCATACAGGAGACAACATTGCCGTTATAGACATATTTCAAGCGGACGAAAGAAGAAGAATGCAATATATGGAGAAGCATGAGCGTTTACAGGTTTTTGGTAACGAAGTTGGTGCTGAAGATGGTATTTCATATATGAGTATGAGTTCAAGAATCAACATAGTTGCACTTGGTACATTCCTGCATATGCTGCGATCCCATCTTCAGTGAACAATAATGTTTGCATATCCTTTATAGGACATCGCTGTCAACATCAGCAACTTTCAGCTGATTGTTGATTTCTTGGCAAGATTATGCTCAGTAGTTTGCCATTGCTTTCTGAGCGGCCGGCTCACATACCCCGTAAGTTACCGACGCGATTCGAACCACTGCTGATTCTCACCATCGTCACGTTACTTACGAGAGTATACGAGATTACGAAGAAACGTCGCTAACCTCTAGGCCAGGAATCCAGCCAATCTTAAGTAGCCAATGAAAATACTTGAAAATTGTTTCCTTTTTCAAATATGTGTCTTGTTGATATTTCATATTCTAAGTATCTGCATTGCTAAATTTTAATATGCACATATTACGGATGATTAATGATTGATTATATATTTAATATACACATATTATTGATGAATTGATATCAAATATGTGCATTGCTGATGCTTATCATTTAAAGCCAACTCCTTGCAATTTCCTACTGCCTTCTTTGGAATTTTTAGCATGCTCAACTTATGCACAGGATCTCCTGATTTTTCATACTTATCCGAGAGGGCTATAAGTCTGATCTCTTAACTCAAGAGATCAGTGGGACACATGATATTACATACCAATGGTTCTTGGAAAAAATCCCACCTCTATGCTAGGATCGAACCTCCTACCTCAAGGCAGACACCTCTCAGCCTTGACTTCCCCCCTCCACTGCCATGTCGTTTCTCCTATTCATATTTAAGGCCATATTTCAAGACCTTCAATTTTACCCCCACCTTGTTTATTCACCGGCTCTGTGATGAAGGGGTTATGGACGCAGTTCGTAACCCAACATACCACGTTCGAAACACAACTGTGGGCGATTTGGAAACTTTGCGTTGGTTTTTATAAAATGGCATGAGAGCCGGTCGTTCAGACAGCAGTGGCAAACTACTGAACGTAAACTTCCCAAAAAATCACAAACAGCCAAAAAGAGTATGGGGTTGACTGCGACATTCTGTGCAACTAACTTTAACTTGTTTATTTGTTGTGGTCCAAAGTTATCATGTCTAGATTTAGGTTTAATTGTTCTTATCACTATAAATGAGAACTTCACCTTTTTGCCGTTGCACCTTCTGGCCAGCTAGTAAACCTTAGAGTGTAATCAGCGTAAAATGGATACCAGGAAATGTCACGGATAGGAAAGACAGCTGCAATAATATTGATTACTCCTAGAGTGTTGATTTGTGAATAAATATATGTATCTATCACCATCATATGTCCGAAACTCCTCAAGTCGTGTAAAAACTGGTACTTTTACATTTATTTTTCTCTAGGTAGAATTCACATATAGTTATTCACTGGGTATGTTTTTTCATGCATATATAGATTATACCCTGAAACAGTTCCTTTTGGAAAATAGGCTAAAGTCTGATTGATTGATTGATTTAGGAATCGACATCACAGCATTCGGGGCATTCCCATAAGAGCTCTGTCCCTATCGTCAGCAGCCAGCGAAGAGTTCCAACACCAATAGTACCTGTAATAATCTGATTATAAGTCCGTCTCGCCTTTCCTCTGAGCGTTGAGCGTCGGCCAGATCCCCTCGTCACTCCTCGCTGTCTCATTCTTGCAAGACCATGGTAATCCATTTGCTCCTCCGAGGTGTACGCGTGCTCCCACAAGGCCGCAACCACGTCTGCCTTGTCATGTATCAATACTCCACCAAGTTCTGCAGAGCCAGCCAATCTGTCCGCCTGTTTATTTCCCAGCACACCGGCATGCCCCGGAGAAAAGATCTAGGCGATGCTTATCACCCGTGACCTCCGAAGCGAAGCAAGCCACTCGACACGAAGCCTGCCGGTCCTCACCCTCGTCAGCATGTTTTCTGAGTCAGTTACAATCACGATGTGTGTGTGTGTATCGTATTCTCCATCCAGCGGAGAGCCGCAGTGACTGCCTCCACCTCCATTATTAAGCTGGATGTTGTGGTATCATATGCCGCGCTCTGCTGCACCAAACGTCGACCATTAGCTTTGGCTATGAACCTCCAGCCACAATATGATTATAACTCTGCACAAGTCTGACTGCTCCGCTGGCACTATGACCCACTCCTCTCCTCGCCTAATGTTCTAAAAGGGGCACACCTGTCTGATCGTGTCCTCCGCCTGAGCCATCCATGATTTCCCTCTTATCAGTCGCTGACCCTTAACTGCGTCCAGCGCCTCATGCAGTGGGTGGTCTGTGTCTGCAGCTACTCTGAGGTATGCCTTCGCCTGCATCACCTTGAGCCTACCAGCAACTGTCGGCAGACCAAGGATGTCTGGCTAAAGTCAGTTGGCAGTGTAATAACTAAACCTCCTGTAGAAAACATAAAACACCCCCCCCCCCCCCAATCGCGAAGAAGGAACATGCTATGGATCTGCAAAGTGTTAAGGCTGTCATATTTTGTTGCATGATTACTTGTAGGTGGGCGCGTTAGCGAAGTTGATAGCGGATAATGTCATGAGCATTGCCAGTTGTATGTTTGATGCCAGGACTCGTCGCCTGCTAGCGAAAGTGAAGGAAAGACTAGCCACCTATCCCTTCTTGCATTCAGACCTGCAAAATGTGATGGCGCTACCACATCACAGAACCCTGGAAGTGCCATGATAAAAAATCACCCTAAAACAGAGTAATGCAAGTAGCGACAATAATTAAATATATCAACACAACCAGAGAGGGTTAATAACAACTGTGCCAGTTCAAACAGGAATCCAATACGATTCACGTCAGGCGGGTTCAAGCGAACAACGGTCAGTGAACACGGGGACTGGTCACGTGACAAGACTAGAAGGTGGCTACCGTGGCTATATGTCTAGTTCATGACGGGCAAAGGCCTGTGATGGATGAACATCGAACCACATCAACAACTTAAGATTAACTTTCTGAACAATGGCGGCCGGTGTCGCTGAATTGACTGGTTTGCCTATTCGGTTCACGAGTGCATTTTTCAGGAGACTCCTGGGAGTCGTCGCTTGAGCTACGGAGTTCTTGCTTTGTGCAGTGCTTTTGGCGGGTAGCGCTGCGGAAAGAGACCGAGCCATGTGGGATATAACCCGGGTCAATGAAGTCTTTCTGGTGACTGCCAATTCTATCGACGATGAACTGTATTTTTCGTGGAGGATTTTTGTGTTGGCATTCTAACGGCGGCATTATGCACAGTGTACTTGTGCGGGCTGTTGGATTGCCGAGACTCCTGTCTGTTCCACTTTTCCCATTGGGCAGTTATGAGCATTTTGTGTGATTTCACCGGTACAGGGACGGAGCATAATGCGGACGACCCGTTGCCGTGAAGTTGGAACTGGGATTAACTAACTAACTTGATTAACTACACGACATCAGCGGCTGACTGAAATTGTAATTGATGAGTCTTCAACTTTAAACGAACGAGTGTATCAGACTTTATAGCCAGATAGAATCTCCATCGAAGCATCAATGGGCCTATAACGACAAGTGTAGATGTGTTTAGTCCATATTCTTGAACGACCAGTTTAGAGTGTTACGTGTTATGAATTCTCACAGGATGAGTCAGTAAGTTGGTCATCTTTACTATTTTATGAACAAATATTCACTGTGACAAATGACTAAGACCATTACGCCAGCTGTGACAAGGAAGTAGGGCTCCGGTGACAGACTGCCTTTGCATGATACAACGTTCTGGCTGTGTCACGTATTAAACGGGGACCAAACCTGGTCGATGCGGATGTTACTGTTACACCGAGAATTTCCAGATAAACATTTCGCGTACTCTGAGACGGGTGTGTTTTCACGTCATTTTGTCAGCTGTGGTCTGCTTGAATAAAAGATGCCTGCATTATAAACACCCCAGCGATATGGCAGAAGTGACCTGCTTCTGGGACTCTGTTTAGATACACGCAGGAATCGGCGGCAAGTCATTCCCCCGCTTAGTGGACGACAAGCTCTGCCGTCGAATCCTCGTCTGACCGCGCTCTTGGTATTATCAGAATCACCTCCCCAATGTTTAACTTCACCAGCCTTGACCCAGTTTCATCCAGTCCCTATTTGCTGTGCTGAGTCGTGACCTGGTTGCATCCAGATATACCTCTTCACGTGTATGACCTTCCAGTACTGGTCGCGCACACCCGGTTAGTTTCTGAGCTTGGAAAGGGGAAGGGGATCACAGTACCCCTGGATATGGTACTCCGGTGCCGGGTTGTGAGTAAAATATATGCCACAACCTCATTCCCATAGATGCTAGCCCTTTTAAGGTTACATTCAATCTGAACGCTTATGCACCGGCTTAAGAGTTAAAACTCCATATACTTCATACATAAAGAAGATTAATTCTACACACTTAACTATTAAAGCTAAGCATGATTCTTTACACAAACAAAGAGATTACATTCTATTTTTAACTAAGAAACCTAAGCATTATACCGTATACAGAATATAATTTGACCTCAAACATAGTCCATACACGTGCTACTTCTTCTAATACATTGGACTCATTTTTGCGTGTGGATTAGCTTTCCCAAATACAAGAGTCCCAAATCTTCAGGCAAACCCACTCCGACTTTAGAGGTACTTGTAATTTACGTCCCCAAGTCAAGAACGAGAAGTCAACCGTTTAGTCCAACTGATCGATGTAAGGGTTGAACCCGTTACATCACTATCAACACACCGGAAGTTTAAGAGCAAGTCATCTGATCCATTCAGCTATGCTGACCCACCAGAAGGGTGATTACGATCAAGATTTAACTAAGAAAACTAAACATTATAATTCATGTGTGAAGGAGATGGCTATATCATGCTATTTTATTAATGCAGAGTTTGGAAGCCCTCTATGACAGCTTTCCCACCGGTGTGGGTGAACATGTCAGGCAATATATTAGGTGGAATGCCAGAAGCAGAAGAAGAGCAGCTCGAGCCAGAATGTTTCAGGAAGCCAGACTCAACCAGAGACATCGTCAGGATGCAGGTAGAAGAGTTACTTTCACTCTACGTATTTCGTTGATTCTTGGCTGCCCTTAGGTAAGGAGGTCAGATAAAGAACTGCGGCTACAAATGTCAGAGCATTCTGTGTGACTTGTTTCATAATTAGTTAGTCGTTTGTTAGTTAGTCGCGGTTCCAACTTCACAGTAAAGGGTCGCCCCATTATGCTCTGTTCCTGTGAATATCACACAAAATGTTCTGTGCTGCTCTGAGGTAAGGAGGTCAGATAAAGAACTGCGGATATCCATGTCAGAGATTTGTGTAGTTTGTTTCATAATTAGTTCTTGATATTTCGGTATATTTTTGTTCATGATCGTCTAAAAGGTTATTTAGGTTTTGAGTCTTCTATACTCAAATTGGGGCAGCAGAGTGGCTAGCACGCTTTGTTGCCAAGTTGGTGGTCATGTATCCGAATTCCCATCGATGCGCATGTTTAAAATTGACCCCGGCTAAAATTGGCAAAAGGAAATGTTATGGATTATTATGGATATTATTATGGATATTTGACACATCACACATCGAGTAACGGTTGTTTTATAAAAGTATAGGGCCAGTACCATATGGTTAACAAAAGGTGTGTTGGTATAGCCGTTATGGCGTTACTTTCACATTGATATGAATGTTCTCGTCGTTCGCTTTGGGAGGGGAAGACTGGCAGGTGTGAGTAAGGTGAACAGGCATCACTGCCATAAAGAAGAGTACTAAGGACACAGGCTTGATAGACAATAATTTTTCTTTTTGCAGTAAGCTTCATGTTCTCTCAGACTCCTTTTGTTAGCCTGTTCATTGTTGTTGCTGCCTTACAAATCCTGATGTTAATTTCCTGATCTGGGGATAATTTTCTATTTACCTCTGATACTAAACATGTAATATGGTCTACTATCTCCAGTTCGGCATCGTCAATAAAGATTTATGGTACAACACGTGCACCTTGTGACATAATCTGTGTCTTCTTTTTGCTAATTGTTAAACCAAATTCAGAACAAGCAATGGAGAATGCAGATAGTAGACGTTGTAATTCTTCCTCTGAGTGGGTCGTATTTGCAACATCGTCTGCAAACATCAACTCCCTGATCAGTACCCTCCTAATTTTGGTCTTCAATCTCTTAGCATTATGGAGTCCAATGCTAAACATTCCTTCTCTATAGTATAATAGTTTCTCTCCGCCGAATTCAGGTTTCTATTTGCACAGGCAACCGGAAATAATACTGAGTGCTCATCTTCCTTCCTTTGAAGAAGTGTAGCCCCAATTTTTATGTTGCTGTCGCGTAATGTTGACTATTTTGACAGACAAGGATCAGAAATAGCAACCAATAGACTTTCAGGATTCCGAAAGACTAATCACTGTCGAAGAAGAGGCCGAAATGGCTCGAACTAGGAAGTACGATTCGGAACTGTCCCAGGAATGACCAGGTCTTCAGACAGTGTTCAGGCACAGATAGGTAAAGCGAACAACCGTACTAGGAATAATTCTAGACAGTAGGCTTAATGAATCTGGCGACGAATGCCTGCAAAAATTAAAGATCCCCCTTTTACTGATCCATTCTCACAACATGGAGGAAGAGTACAAATATAAAGTTACAACTTGCATTCCTTCTCTCTCTCAGTATCCTAATATTAAATTAGAGTATAACAGCAACAGACTAAGTATGTTTCTGGTATCACATATAACTATTAATTTAATGAAATACTGTGGCATGTAAAAGTCTGGTGCCCTAGTGTGTAGGCAATCAAATCCTAGACTAAGTTGGCAGGCTAAAGGTGTCAGCCGAGGAGGTTGGCCACTCAGCTCAAGATTTGGGTCCTGCTTGTCAACTCGGGTGATGTTCCAGTTCATGTTGCGGATTCACTCTCCGGCAATAGACATGGTGCTCACGACCGGTAAGTATGCGCTGCTGCAAGTTGCTGGCTCATGGTACCACCAAAGAAGGTGCAGAACTGCTGGAAGTTAATCAGAAAAAACAGAACCGGTGAATGCTTGTCCTACGTCCAAGATACTCTCATTGCACACCTCGCTCTCAGTCTCATATTCAGACACGACTAGCATCACAAGACTATCACCTCTGTCACAGACACATCACTATGACAACACAATGACAAATGGCTAACGTGGACAGATACTATTTTCCTTAGCCACATATTATCAATCTCATCAGACTCAGATGCCCATGTATTCCAGTCTACAGACACGGACACATCAATGTATATTTCGGAGTCTGATCACACTCTACAACATTCTTACTATGATGCATTCACATATATTACAAATCACACCCATTACATTTAACACAATGAAGTGTACACAATGAGTATGAATCCCACATATTACATTTAACTATGAAGCACGAACATTGATTATAAATCACACAGATTATATTTACTCGACAATGTATCACCATAGATTATGAATCACAGATTACATTCACATGACGAGGTATGAACATAGATTATGAATGACAGATTCCCTTCATTCGAAGTACACCACAGATTATGAATCATACAGAGTACATTCAATCGACGAAGGAACACCATAGATTATGAAGCACACAAATTACATTCACTTGATGAATTACGAACATATATTATGAATCACTCAGATTTTATCTCAGCACATGAAGCAGTATTGTAAATTATAATTCTGATTCACTCCCGAAACACACAAATTAAATTCTACAGGGGGTTGAAGTATTAACATAGGTGTAGAGGGTAGGCAGTGAAGGACTGCGTTGAAGCAAGGATACTGATGTGAATGAAAGGCCTGTCCCATGCTGTCATGAGGTGACCTCTGACAAGCGTGGTCTCCAGTAGACTATGTGAAAGAATTATTATTTCACAATTAACTATCAGTATTTCCTGTCACCGTTTATTCATCCGAATTACCCCTCTCATTCTATAATTATATTCTTCACTGGCGATATATTATTCTAGTATATATTATATTAATCCCTAGTTAAACATCAAGCTTCATTGTCTGACCATTCTTCGATAGTCCAGTTCCCGCCTGTTAGATTTCGCCATTTTGTGTCGCCGTTCTCTTCATTCTTCATTCCTCTATTTGTCTTAGTATAATCAGCGTCTCCATTAATTATATATTTATTCTGGCTGTAGTTTACGATCCCTGTTCTCTAACATTAGTTATCGCGTAGTTCACCCTGAATCTACACTACAAATGCCGGTAAATATATACATGTAAATTCGTACTAATTAATTAAATCAACGTACCTTCCAAAATGTGGTGATTAAACCTCTCCACGGGGGAACAGTGCCACTAGCCGTGTAAATAGTACTTTTAGGTATCAATTTGATTCACAATTTGCTATTCCCAAATATCGGCTAACTAGAGCCTGGATTATTTTGTTGCAATATGTCTTTTTACAGCTAGTATCGGCGCCTGTGTCCTACCGCTTCGAGTTAGTCGACCAAATGGACGATCTGCCGGCTGACAACAACTGGCCAGGCAGATTCTCGTGTTGCCACCCGGGTCGCAGGCTAAAACTGAATATGTTATTCAGCCAAACTTGCGCTGGGGCAGAAGGCATGCATAACTAATAGTTCTATAATATACTGTATAATATATATTTTAAAAACACTAGAATATTCACTAGGTTTACAGGAGATTAAATATATTAAATTCTCGCCAATAATACAGGCATATTTATAGATATCTACAAACATAGGAAAATAGGGAAAAGATCGTTTTCCTAGATATATTTATAATGAAAAATATGATCTGCACTGTAATTTAAGCAAAAATAAAGGGGGAGACTGTCTATTACGTCACAGTTGCCTGTATTCGTTCGATGAATGAATGGACGTTTGAGATCTGGTAAATGAAGTGCTGGTCTTGTCAGTAAGCACTTCTGCATTAGTATTTACATTCGCATACGCAACTAAGTAAGTTTTGACCCGCACAGGAGTAGAGTCAATCAATTTTATGTCGAACTCAACTAAATTAGTAAGTTCTGACTTGTCTGTAAGTAATTTTGCATATGTAGCTAAAAGATCCCGAATCTGCTTCTGCTGATCCTTTGTTAATGTAGGACTGATGTCCACATCTTGAAAAATGTATTTTGCTTGCAAAGGGTACTCCACTCACATCGTGTTTCCATGGTCTACTTCTGAAGCCACTGCCAAAGCAATCAGATGTGCTGTCTTAGTAGAATGCCTTTCATTATATTTCCTCAAGAGTTTATGTGAAAAATCTTCAACTTGCCTCTGATAGAAATATATTAATTAGTGCGAGAAATCTTCTCCATCTCTCCATATGGTCCCTTCCATCCGATGTGCAACTTATTAGTTGCAATCCGATGTGCAACTATTGGGAGAAATAACAGCACTTTCTCTCCTACCTCCAACTCTCTATCCTTTGCCTGCTTGTTGAAATAGCGAGAAATGTTACGTCGAGCTTGTTGTAGATTGTCAGACACCGGTCTCGAACCATGTTGTAGACGTTGTTTCAACTCAGCAACATAAATAGATGCAGTTACAACTGTCTCATCCACGTGATCATCGGTCCATGACCGAAGTAAAGTCTCAAGTGGTCCCTTTATTGGTCGTCCAAACAACAAAGTTGCTGGTCCGATTCCAATTGAGTGATGGGGTTCTTCCTGATTAGCAATAAAGGCTGCCGGTACTTACATGTCCAACTCCTGTGGTTTTTCCTGAGCTAGTTGCCTCAAAATACTGATACGGGTACCGTTAAATCGCTCTACAGTTCTGTTCGAAGCCGGATGATACGGGAAACTATGAAGCTGTCGAGATTCAAAGAGTCTAAAGACTTCTTCCATAAGCTTTCCTCTGCACTGAAATCCATTATAAGTTAGAATCCAAAGTGGAAATCCTAACCTGGTAAATATGCCAAGCAATGCGTCAGCTACATGCTTAGAATCGCTTGATGGCATAGGCACTGCTTCGGCCCACATCGAGCAAGTGTCCACAAGAGTAAGTATATAGTAGTTTCTGCTCTTCGTTAGCGTACGAGGTCCTACTATATCAACAGGTTTACATACACACGAGGATGGTCCTAACACTTCACATACCTACAGGTTCCTGCTGCGGGATAAGAGACCGTTTAGTTAGTATGCCACAAGGCATGTGCAAGGGGCCTTTACTTTATTGCTTTACTCATTCATACTCGCACTAAACTCATTCTGTACAAGCAACTTACCATGCATGTATGATCACTGCAACGAAAAGCACAGTTTTCACAACATATTTTGTTCAGTCCAGTTGTTACATTAGCATCCATATTCCAGTTGTTACATTAGCATCCATATTCCAGTTGTTTCTTTAACTCCCCCTGTCCCATAGTGCTGTTATGCTAGCTCCCTCAAGTTCAATCACTGACTGCTTTATAACAACAGCAATCGCATGGGGTGGAAAGAGTTACAGTGACCAGTGCTTGGGACAGATAGAGCCAACAATATGGATTTGTTTATGCGAAGTTCATACATCAGATTACATCTGGCTGAGGTTAGGCGGCCACTCTCATTTCATTCACCTGCTTCCTTCTCTTCCTTCTCTTCTTCTTTTCTATTTCTTCCCCTTCTTCAGTTCTTCCCCTCCTCTTCCATCTCCTCCTCTTCTTATGCTTTTTATTATCTTCTTATTCCCCTCCCCATCATTCTGCTTCCTCATCCCTCCCTTCTCCCCTCGTCCTCTTCTTCTCTGCCTTCTCCTTTATCGTCGTCGTCTTCTACTTCTGCTTCTCCCCTACTGCATCTCCTCCTGCACTTCTTAGTTCACTCACGCCCTCCCCCCTTTTCTTCTGTGTTAGTAATGCTTGCTCAAGAGATCCGATTGCTGGATGTGTATTACACGTTGCTGTATTTAAGTACTTGTTGAGTCTCCTAGGCAGCTTTGTATGGAGGTTGGTCTCCGCTGACCAGTGTTCCGTGATTGCAAACGAAAAGAAAAGTTATAGCTGTCTTGAAGAATATATTTCCTGCCTGTCCTGTCCCAGTTCACATGTGTAAATAGATGCTGGATCAACTTCAGTCTATGTAATCCATTATTCAGCCTGGTGTGTCCTGTTCTGGTGCGGAACTGGATCACCTGTTGTGCTCGATCAAGGTACTAACACTTGTCTCGTTGTTGGCTGAGTCTTCTGGCACTAGGTAGGGGTCTTCTTGTCACGGTAGGTGATTGTTCTGTTTGATTCCTTGCACTGCTTTAGTCAACCAATCTGCTCTTGTAGTTCTGGGTATTCGGGGTCTCCTTGGCTGTGTGGTTAACCCTGTCTCGTGCTTAAGAGATACTGGGTTCGTTTCGAACTCCGCACTTCTGTTCACGAGTGACATTTTATCTGAGACTCCTGCAGATCGTCAATGAAACTACGGAGTTTGTGCTCTATGTGATGCTGTCAGCAAACTGCTCTGGGAAAGAAGACTGGGCCAATTGGGATAGAACCTGTTGCAATGAAACGGATCCTCTTCTCTGTAAAGCCTTTTTACCTTTCCGGGTATGCCACATTTGGATGGCATCCACTGTAGTACTATTATTGTTTAGGTGGTTACTTGACTTACCGGCTCATGGCGAAGGGGGTTAGGGACGCAATTCGTAATCTCACAAACCGCGTTCAAAACACAGCTGAGGGCGATTTGGCAGTAGACGTTGGGTTTATACAGTGGTGTGAGTCACAATCGTTCAGAAAGCAATGACATACTGCCGAACTTATACTTACCAAGAAATCACAAACAGCCAAATCATATTGAGGTTGAATGCAACGTTCTGTAAAGGATATGCAAAATATATATTTGTTACTGTTGAAAGCTTGCAGAGCTGACATTGCTCCAGTAAAATAAAAACACCTGCTGGCAGTGGATTGTTGTGTTATTTATCATTTTTGGAGCAATGCTTCTAGCTTGTACTTCAGCCGGTAGTTTCAGCAGAATATTCCAGTTGGTGAACAGGTGGATTCATTTGTTTTATCTTGGTAGATCACATAAGCCCCTGCTTCACCTTTCTTTACTTCTCAAGTTCCAGATTCCTCGGTATATGTATGTGAGTGCATAATTCTCTATGGTACAGTCCTCCAGCCATTTCACTTGCTCTCTTCTCTCCTGGAATATATTGCATCCATCTCCTCATCTCATAGTACAGCCAAGGGCTAATTTCAAGGCTAATTTCAAGATGAGAATAGATTCATGTTGATTAACAAGCCGTCCGACCCACATACTTTCTACTCGAGATCATGGCACTCTACAACTACACCTGACCTGGCTTTTCATTCACCAGACCTGGAGTGGAACATTACACGAACTGTTGGGAAACAACTTGGTGGCAGTGACCATCGGCCAGTCTTTCTAACCGTAGAAAATGAGCTTGTAAGTGAAAGCAGCACCCTCTCGAGGTGGAACTACAAGAAAGCAGACTGGGCAATGTACAAGCATCGCACCAGCATACTGGTTAGAAACCTGAACACTGAGAAAGACATAAATAAAGCAGTTGAAGAGTTTGGGAAATGCATACTACAGGCAGCGCGAGAAACAGTACCAAGAGGAGCCCGTAAACAATATAAACCCTACTGGAGTAGTGAACTGGAACAGTTGCATAATGATGTTGAAGTGTGTAGAAAGCAAGCAGAGGCCACACCCAGCCAAGAGCACCACAATAAATTCCAGCATGCAAAAGCCAAATTTCAAAGGGCCAAGCTGCAGGCTAGACGGAAAAGCTGGCAGGAGAAAACGGAGTCTCTGAACTTTGAAAGAGACACAAGGAAATTGTGGAAGCTAATAAAACAGCTTAATGACGAGGGCACAGGGAGAAACTCAAAAATTGCACTACATAAAGATGGAAAAATCTTAACAAGAAAGCAAGCAGCTGACCATTTTGCGGACTCGTTCGCACAAGATAGCAATATCAAAATTAGTCCAGAGAAACAACAAGAGATTCGAGAGAAACGACAACATACAGGACAGAAGGAAATAGTACATGAGGTTCTGGAGGCACCCATCACAATCAGCGAACTGGAGCTAGCCATATCAAAACTGAAAATGAGAAAGTCACCAGGAGCTGATGGTATCTCCAATGAAATGATCAGGAACCTAGGAACAGAGGCCAAAACAAAGCTGTTGCAGATCTTCAATAACAGCTGGACCTTAGGCAGTGTTCCACAAGCCTGGAGAGAAGCAATCATGATACCCCTCCTAAAATCAGGGAAAGATGGTTCCATTGCCTCTAGCTACAGACCAATTAGCCTCACCAGCTGTCTCTGCAAAACACTGGAGCGCATCATCAATCACAGACTGCAGTGGTACATTGAAAGTAAAAACATCATTGTGCCACAGCAGGCTGGCTTTAGGCAGTGCTACTCTACGGAAGATCAGACAACCTACCTCTCTCAAGAAATTGAGGATGCATTCCAAGAGAAGAAGCTGGTGCTTGCGGCATGGATAGATCTGAAGAAAGCCTTTGACAAAGTCTGGAAAGAAGGTCTGATGAAGAAACTGAGAAACTGCAAAGTCAATGGAAGAATGTACAAATGGGTGAAAGCATACTTGCACAACAGAAGAGCCCGAGTACAGATAGACGGACTCAAGAGCAAGAAAGTACTACTGCGTCACGGTGTCCCCCAGGGCGGAGTCTTGTCCCCCACACTTTTTCTAATCTTCATCAATGATCTTGTTGCTCACCTACCGCATGGAATTAAAGCGGCAATGTACGCCGATGACCTGGTTCTATGGAGCACAAATGAATATGCATCAGTGGCCACCAGATTGCTACAAAGAGCTGTAGATACATTTGCTGCATGGGCAAATAGATGGTGTGTCAGCATAAACACTGACAAGTGCAGCACCACCCTATTTACCCTCTCTCCAAAACAAAAGGCAGGGATCATCCAGATAAATGGAACACCCCTAAGAGAAGATAAAGAACCAACATACCTTGGAGTAACATTTGATGGCAAGCTGACATGGAGAAAGCACATCAACAAAGCAGTAACAAAAGCCAGAAGGAAAATAGCCATCCTGAGAAAGCTAAGTGGAACCACATGGGGAGCCAGTACGAAAATACTTAGCAAAGTTTACCAACAGAGCATACGACCACATCTGGAATATGGGTCAACTGCGTGGTGTTCAGCATCAAATACCACACTACAAGAGCTGGACAAGGTGCAAAATCAAGCACTTAGAGTCACCACAGGAGGGATGAGATCAACCCCTATAGTGGAAATGGAGAAGATGGGGAGGACACAGGCACTGAGTGAGCGCAGAGATACGAAAACGCTAATACAAGCAGAAAAGTTCCTCAGCTTGCCAGGCCACCCTATGAAGAACAGATTTGAAAACCTAGCTATGGGGCGGTTGAAAAGAAGTAGTTTTATCCACCAGGCCAAACGACTCTGCAGAGAAACCACTGATCTGCCCACAGTTGGTATCCCCCTAACAACTATTCCAGAGCGAACTCCATGGAAAGATGAGCATAGACTATCGTTACAAATCCAGACAAAAGTGAGAGGAATATTTGACAAGGAAGAACAGAACAGTGTGCAGCGCAGAACAGCCACTCTCAGCTTCCTTGATGAAGAATACCCACAGGACCTCTGGATCCGAGTCTACACAGATGGGTCAGCACAAAATGCTGTTCGAAATGGAGGAGCGGGAGTGTACATAGAATACCCAAATAATACTAGGGACACAGCCAGAGTACCGACAGGAAAGTACTGCCATAACTATGATGCCGAAATTGAGGCAATCAAGATAGCAACAGAGAAATTACTAAATAACAGCAATGGTACACAACCTGTGGTGCTACTAACAGATGCAAAATCAGTACTCGAGGCGCTCCTCTCTGGGAAATTGCCAGTACTAAGGACACTACTTTCTGAACTTAGCAGTCAGCATAAAGTCACCATACAGTGGATACCATCCCACTGTGGAGTACCCGGAAACGACAGAGCTGATCAATTGGCTAAGGAAGGAGCCAAAGAGGAACAGCCTGATGTGCCCGTTACATACCACCAAAAGAAAAGAATGATCAAATCAGTCAGAAAGCCACCAAAACCTGCTCAAGATGACTACCACATTATGGACAGACCAGAACAAGTCATTATTCTGCGCCTCAGAACAGGACACAATAGATTACGCAACCATATGTATACAAAATTCAAGATTGGTGAAACAGCCATGTGCACATGTGGATTGGCGTCGCAGACAGCAGAGCACATACTCCAAGACTGCCCAAAATATAACATATCTAGGCAAACCTTCTGGCCTAGAGAGACGACAGTGGAAGATAAACTCCATGGACCACTGTGTGAACTGAAAAAAACAGTTCAATTCATGCAAGAGACGACATTGCAGATATAGACATATTTCAAGCGAACGAAAGAAGAAGAAGAAGAAGCAGAATATTCCAGTTGGTGAACAGGTGGATTCATTTGTTTTTTCTTGGTAGATCACATACCTGGTTATCCCCTGCTTCATCTTTCTTTACTACTCAAGTTCCAGATTCCTCAGTATATGTATGTGAGTGCATAATTCTCTATGGTACAGTCCTCCAGCCATTTCACTTGCTATCTTCTTTCCTGGAAGATATTGCATCCATCTCCTCATCTCATAGTACAGCCAAGGGCTAATTTCAATGAAAACAGACAACTCTGCTTTGGTTTCCCATTTAAAGGTAGGAGTGCCGGTCGTTCAGAAAGTAATGGCAAATTATTGAACGTAAATTTGCCAAGAAATCACTAACAACTAACAAATGCTGGGATTGACTGCAACATTCTGTAAAGGATATGCAACTATTTTCTTTTTTAGCCAAGGCAGCATAATGTGTAATTCAATTACCTGCCAGTATTTCAGTCCTTGTTCAGATTCTTTCTGATTTCCCATAGCTCTAAGTTCGACTCAACCTGGTGAAACGATTACAGAGAATTCTCCTGGAAGCACAAGCGGTAGGGAACGGAGTTGGCTACCTCACCTCATAACGTAATAAGCTGAATACAGTAAAGTTCTGTCGCTTTTGCTTCTACAGTAAATGTCAGGGGATCACATTTACTTGTGCTAGTGGGTCTAGTCATGTGCAGACAAAGTAACTTCTGAATTTGCAGCATGTGCGAATGGATAGATTGCATTACTGTTACGTTTTGCTGAAGATATGGAGAAGAAGACCTTGTGGCAAACCAATAAGCTCTGTGTGCTGTTGTGGCATAGAAGAATAATATACATACATGCAACCATTCTAGGGAACCTAAAATTCTTAAAGCCTTACAAGTCGAGAGAATCGACTTCATTGTCCCGAGTTTTATCCCATATGGCTCGGTCTCTTTCCGCAGGACATCCTGCCGAAAGCATCGCAAAAAGCACGAATTTCGTAGCTCTGGCGACGACCCCCTAGAGTCTCCTAGAAAAATTCACTCGAGAACCGAAAGACATAGCCCGGAATCGAACCCACAACCTTCGGAGCACGGGCGTCATGACTCGCCATTTCTCTCGATCATCAGAGTCGTGGATCAGCTCAGTGTTCCTGTCTCGTCCATGCCATGTGGCCAAGCCGTCCAGGTATTTTCCTCTCGGTCTTCCTCTTGGTCTGTTCCCTTCGATATCGCCAGTTGTCACTAAGTTCTCCAATCCATTTCTTCTCATAACATGTCCAAAAAACTGTGATTGTCTACGTCTAATTTCTCTAATCAGTTTACGATTTTCATTTGTCTCCTGTAGGACTTGGTCATTGATATTTCTCGCTGTCCATGGTATTCTTTGCATTCTCTTTGCATCTCTTTGCATTATGATTCGCCTAAAGAACTCGACTTTAACATTTATATTCAACGGCATTTATTACCGTCTAAGGTTCTGAAATAGTTGAAGAGAGTAATATGTCCCTATGTTATAACATGGCAATATACTTTCACACGCCCACACTGAGAGTATTTGTAGTACAGTTTGCGTTTCTTTCTGCGTATTTTTTTACAGATGCCAATGGGTCACAGGATAGTTAAGGAGTTGCCATGGGAACAGCTGCTTTCTACAGCTAAAATCTATATAATGTATGAATAGTGTCTACATAACCGCTACTTTCCAGTGATTACAAAGAGGATGTGGTATAACTGTTTACAGATCGTAGGTTAGCACTTACATGTTGGTTGCTAAACTTGTCTAAAGAAGTGTGTGAGCCTAGAACAATAAGATAATGTTTTGTGTTAGATGTAACCATCCATCCATCCATCATGTGCCATGTCGATAAGCGTGGGCGGCCATGTTTTGTCATCTTACTCGACCACCAGAGTCGTGGATGTATAACTTTATTTATATCTACACTAAGTATATGTGTTTTTTACATGAATTGATTTGACGTCGCCATAAACTTAATTACTGGCACTGTTTGGTCAAGTCTGTGGCCCAGTGCATTCCATTCTTATTTAGGCCTGTCTTCCTTAGCCTACGCCAGTCCCTATTCTAGCTACAGGACAGCCGGTTTATGTCGATAGGTTTGGTTCCTTACCCCAAACATAGCCTGTTTGTGAGAACATGCCAAAAGTTACACTATCACTCGGGATCATTAAGAGGTTGGGAAAAGGTTGATGAGAGGGGGAACACCCACATATAAGCTTCTCTGTCACTACAATGTGAACTTTTAGGAAATACGCTGCCCGTTATCTTTCTTTTGTTTTGGTTGTTACTACATATGTGACATTTTAAGCAAAACCTTTTGTTAGGGTTTCATAACCTGAAGTACATACTTCTTCGCCTGCATGCGTGGGCATGTTATAAGAATAAACCCGTCGTGTTTCAGTGTTGTGGGTATGGTCATGTTTCATCATCATTGTCAAGTGCCGTGCCGGCTGGCGTAGGCGTTCATGGCTCTCCACAGATCTCGGTCTCTGGTGTTCTGGATCAATTCTGCTGATGATATTCCTCCATGCCACCGTCTCAACCCGTCCAGCATCATTTCTCTTGGTCTGCCTCTGCCTCTCTTCCCCTCGATCTTTCCAGTTGTCACGATGTTCTGCAATGCCTCTCTTCTCATCACATGACCAAAGAAAGCTGTTTGTCTATTTCTTATTGTTGTATATAGTGTTCTAGATTCATTAGCCTCTTTCAGGCAATAGTTGTTAATTACTCTGGCAGTCCAAGGAATTCGCAACATTCGTCTCAAAAACCACATCTCTGTTGCTTCTAGGTTCTTATTAATTTGTTCATTTACATTCCAAGATTCTCTGCCATAAAGCAAAACAGGTTCTATGAAGCATTTTAGCACTCTCTTTCTTACATTTATTGATAGCAACTTATTGCATTAGATACTCTTCTTTTTCTGAAATGCGGCTTTTGCCTGCCCTATTCTGCTCTTAATCTCTTTTGTACATCTTCCATCTGATGTTATAAGTGCCCCTAGGTATTTAAAATTATCCACTTGGTTGAGAATTTCCTCTTCTATTTCTATGTCTCATTTTGGTGTCCACATTTTCTTTGATATCACCATTGTTACTGTTTTCTTGATATTCAGGGAGAGTCCTTTCTGTGCACTCTCTGATACTACAATGTCCAATAATTGTTGTAGGTCTGTTGCATTATCCGCCACCAATACTGTGTCATCTGCATAGCGTATATTGTTTATATTATATCCTCCGATAAGTATTCCTGGCTTCTCTTTGATCTCTTTCATTATTACTTAGGTATATAGGGAGAAGAGATCGGGTGACAAAACACACCCCTGTCGTACTCCTAGCTTTATCTGTTCGTAACTACCCTCTTTATTTCCCATTTTAATTGCTGCTACTTGGTTCCAGTATATATGCTTTATTATTCTTAAATCTTTCCCATCAATGTGGATATCTTCCAACATTTTATCAGCTCATCATATTTTGTCAAATGCCTTAGTATAATCTATGAAGCATAAATATATATCTCTCTGTTTCTCTATTGACCTTTCTATTAGTGTTCGTAATATATACATATTGCATTGTTTGTACCCTTTAATTCCATAAAACCATACTGTTCTTCACTAATTTCAATTTTTATGTTCTTTCTTGTTCTTCTCATTATAATTCTGAGTAGAAGCTTAGTGACATGGTTTATGAGGTTAATTGTACGAAAATCTTCAGCATTCAATTGCTCCTGGTCTCTTTGGTATTGCTATAAATACAGATTTTAGCATATCGCTCGGTAAATATCCACTGTTGTAAATATCATTCAGCATTTTGGTTAATATATCTACCCCAAATTCTCCCAATACTTCTAATTCTTCTACTCTGATTTCACCTGGCCCAGCAGTTTTTCCTTTCTTCATATGTTTCATAGCGTCAGCGACTTCTTCTTTTAGAATAGTGGGCCTTCTAAGTTACTTTCATCTGTTAATTCTTCCCTTTCTCCATTATATAATTCTCTTATATACTAATTCCACCTCTTCATTATAGCACCTTCCTCCAATAATATCTTTCCTGTTTTTGATTTCAAACACCCTGTATTTATTCTTATTTTTCTTCCTGTGAGCTCACTGATTTGTCTGTGCAAACTGTTTTGATCTTTAATGGAATTTAATTCAATTTTTGTTTTGCATTGCTCGTTTAACCAACTTTCTGTTGCCTTCACACATTTATCTCTTATTTCTTTATTTATCTTAGCATACTCTTGTTTGTCATTTTTATTATGTTTCCTTTTGTCCATCAGCATTACGATTTCTTCATTCATCCATTTTTTCTTAGCTTTTTGGCTTCTCTCCGGAAATATTTCTTTGCTAGTTTGATGAATGGAGTCCCTTAACATTTCCCATTGTTCATTTATACTCTGTATTTTAGTTATTGCATTGTACCTGTTTTTCACAGTCACTCTGGTTTGTTCTTGAATTCCTTTATCTACTTTCATAACCTCTTTATTAAGTCTCAGGTTCTTAACCATTTTTTCCCTCTCTTTAATCTTACTTTAATTTGTCCACATAGTGGTACATGATCACTATTACCGTCAGCACCAGGCATTGTCTTTACATTAATTAATGCAGTTCTACATCTTTTATTACAAGTATGTAGTAATAAGTATGTGGTCATGTTTGCCTTAGCAATATTGTTTATTATCAGATAGCATCTTACAACGGCTGCTGTTTATGTCTTTGAGGGGATATAGCAAACTTACTCGTTGAGTGTTTAACCAAGCATGTAAAGGAAACAGATCATTGTAAAAAAGTGTTTGGCCAGTCTCTGTTGGATATAAACACCAATATACGTTATATAAATATGTATATATATTTCATATTTGAACATTTTCTTGAAAAGGCAAGCCAATAAAGTTTCATACCCAAAAGATGTATACTTTTTGAATTATTTCCCCTGATTTGGATACATTTCACACTTTTGAAATATCGATATAACCACATGTCGTAAAACGGGTCCAGGTCAAACAGTCCATTTAATAATGATATGTGAAGTCCATTTTTTTAATTGTAGTTATAATTTATGGTGGAATTCCTTCGCAACTTTCTATATAAGCCCTTGCACTTCAGTTTCTGTAACACTGGAACACCATTAAACAATTCACGTCACGACTTTCCATGTATAAGGGGCGTTCATTTGAAATCCGTTCGTGCCACACTGCGCGTAATTGCGTACGTTGAACATGATCATGTCATAGTCATGTGATAAGTACTGACTAAAGAATAAAAGAGCACGTGCTTATCGTCCCATAATGTATAGGTTCTGTTTCTGACCGTTGAGAAAATGGCCGGGTTGATCCAAAATCCGTCAAGAGAAGCTCAAAGAGCGGTGATTCAGTTTCTTTTATTTGAAGGATGTCGACCAGTGGACATTCATCGAAGATAGCAGACAGCGTACGGTAACAAATGTGTGTCGAAGACAACAGTGACAGACTGGGCACGGAAAGGACGTCAGTTCACGACAGATCTTCGACGGCCGGGTCAAGCGCATATTGTTGCAACAGAAAAAACCATCGCCGAAATTGATGCAGCAATACAGATGAACCGCTGTCGAAGCATACGTTTGCTAGCGAAAGAATTTGATGTGTCAGATGGGACAATTCAAAAGGTCGTTCGTAAGAAACTTCAACATCCGAAGGTGTGTTCACAGTGGGTACCACGGACGTTGACCGATCACCAAAACGAGGAACCCATGGGAAACACTTTCTGCGTTACAGAGTGGAGGTGATGTATTTCTCTTTCGCACAGTGACAGGCGATGAATCATGGTGTCACCACTTTGAGCCGAGCAGCAAAAGAGCGAACATGCAATGGAAGCATGCTGGATCACAAAAGGCTAAAAAATTCAAGTCAGCGGGTTTCCGCTGATAAGGTTATATTTTTTACCATGAAGGGCTACTGTTGGCCGATTCTACCCACTACTCGTAAACACTAGACAAGCTGCAAAAAGCCATTAAGAATAAACGGCCCCTCATGCTTTCTCGCGGTGTGATTTTGTTACACGATAATGCTCGTTCGCATGTGGCAAAGATTGTGCAGGAAGCATTAGCAAGGAAGAAGTAGGAAAAGCTGCAACATCCAGCCTATAGTCCTGACTTGTCACCATGTGATGTTCATTTGTTCGGACCTCTAAAAAACAGCTCTCAAGGGGCAACGATTTCACACAGATGCAGACGTAATGAACGCGGTAAACACTTGGTTCAGTGAGCAACCACAATCCTTTTTTGCGGATGGCATTCGCAGCCTACCTAAGCAATGGGATGCTTGCCTGAATGCTTACGGCGACTTCTTCTGACCAATCCATGGTGCATAATTCATTCAAAATGAATGCTTTGTTTAATTCTACAACACCTGTTAATGTTTCTTTCATGCTTTTGTAACAAAGCCATTGGAGCGAGTTTCAAATGAACGCCCCTAATACGAGGGTAAGTTAATAAGTAAGCCACAACTGGATGTAGGAAAATAACTAAATATGACAACAACTTGAAACCAGTTTATTTTTATACATACATTGGCCCTTTATTTCTCAACATAATGTCCACCAACATTGATGCACTTATCCCATCATTTTATCAGTCCTCCCAAACCGGCTGCATAGAACTGCGTGCTCTGTTTTCTAAACCTTGTCCCTAAAGCGGTGCATAGCTGGGTAGAAAAAAGTTACGACGACGAGTCAACAAGTAAGTAACACAGTTCTGTAGGATGGCCGGTAATTGAAAACAAAGCACACTGTTCTATGCAGCCTGTTTGGGCGGCCTGATAAAACGATGGGATCAGTGCATCAATGTTGGTGGAAACTATGTTGTAAAATAAAGGGACAATGTATGTATAAAAATAAACTGGTTTCAAGTTGTTATCATATTTAGTTATTTTTCTATAGCCATTTGTAACTTACTTATTAACTTACCCTTGTAGACGCGCAACAGACCGGCGATTTTATCGTTTCAACGTCATGGTTATTTTTTTTTTCTATCAGACCTGGGAGGCTCCGTGGCGAAGTAGTCAAGCCGTGTGACTCGGGCTCCGAAGGTTGTGGGTTCGATTCCGGGCAGCGGACTTCGGTTCACGAGTGAAAATTTTCAGAGACTCCTGTGGGTCGTCGCTAGAGCAACGGAGTTTGTGCTTTACGCGACGCTTACCGCGCTGCGGAAAGAGACCGAGCCAAATGGGATAAAATCCCGGTGCAATGAAGTCGACCCTGTCGACTTTTAATCGACTTATTTTTTCTAGCAGATCTATCTACACAACTGATGTCAGGAATACACAACCGATGTCAGGAATACACAACTTATGTAAGAACTACACAACACATGTAAGGAATACACAACTCATGTAAGGACTACACAATTGATGTAAGAACTACACAACAGATGTAAGGAATACACAACTCATGTAAGGACTACACAATTGATGTAAGAACTACACAACAGATGTAAGGAATACACAACTCATGTAAGGACTATACAACTGATGTAAGAACTACACAACATATGTAAGGAATACACAACTCATGTAAGGACTATACAACTGATGTAAGAACTACACAACATATGTAAGGAATACACATATGAAGTAAGGACTGCACAACTGATGTAAGGAATACACAGCTGATGTAAGGACTACACAACTAATGTAATGATATAAGGGATACACGGCTTATGTAAGGAATACATAACTGATGTAATAACTACACGACTGATGTAAAGACTACATAACTATTGTAAGGAATACACAACTGATGTAAAGATTACACAACCAATGTAAAGACTACACAACCAATGTAAGGACTACACAATTATTGTAAGGAAATCAAAACTGATGTAAGGACTACAAAACCAATGTAAGGACTACACGACCGATGTAAGGAATGCACAACCGATGTAAGGAATACACAATTGATGTAAGGAGTATACTACTGATGTAATTACTACACAAGCAATGTAGGGACTACACGACCGATTTAAGGAATATGCAACAGATGTAAGGCTTACACAACCGATGTAAGGAATACACAACTGATGTAAGGAATACACTATTGATGTAATTACTATACAACTGATGTAATGTGTACACAACTGATGTTATGACTACACAACCGATGTAAGGACTACATGACACATGTAAGGAATATACAACTGATGTGAGAAATACACAACTGATATAAGGAATACACATTCGATGTAAGAAATACACAACCGATGTCAGGAATTCACAACTAATATGAGTAATACACAACTGATGTAAGGAATATACGATTGATTTAAGGACTACACAACTGATGTAAGGACTATACAGCTGATGTAATAAATGCACAACGATGTAAGGATTACACAACCGATGTAAGGACTACATAACCGATGTAAGGATAACACAACCAATGTAAGGACAACAACTGATGTAAGAAATACACTATTAATGTAAGGAATTCACAACTGGTGTAAGGAATACACAACTGATGTAAGGAATACACAACTGATGTAAGGACTATTAATAAACCAACTTTCAGCTAACTACTGATTTCTAACTACTGTATTATGATTTAAAGGCCGTGATATAGGGGTCGTCTTATAATATTACCAGGACCATTGGCATTGCGATGCGTCTGATGTCCCAGGCTGATTAAACTCAACGATCTGCTTCCGCTCAACACTTTCAACCACCTGTGATTCCCAAGTTCTGAGTCAATCACATCTCCCACACTGATTGCATCTCATTCACCCCAGCCATCTTAGTTGCATGGGATGATCCTGGTTAAACTGGGTCGTGTCGAACATTCTATCTGAACTACGATAGTGGCGTAACACAAGTATACTGTTATAACATTCGTTTCTCCCCCGATGTGTCTCCACCTTGCCGTGGTGGGGGAGCTTGCGTGTCCCATCGACCCCATGTGCTTGCCGATGGGTGAACGTCTCTAAGCCATAAACTCTCGGAAGTGAGAGCCTGGCCGACACAAACCTACATCAAAATTGTGATTATGTGCTGATAACGCTACATGCTCGGCGCAGATTCGTCCGATGGCTCTTAGCTGGGGGATATGAGGTATCCCCGGATGAAAGGGCCTGACCGTTACTCGCCCACAGACGCACGGAGGTAAGGTGCTGAGCCGGCAGCACATGTAGCCTACCTCGTGAGTGAGTACAAAAGGTGGAAAAACACCTCGGTCGCACGTCTCGCAGACGTCAGATAGTCTGTAACCACACTCATGGAGTGAGTGTAGTCAAAGGTGGAAAATTGTCTCGTTGACACGAAATGGAACGCCTGTCTTGCGAATCCATTACGTGGCAGCCCGAAGCGAAAGCTTGCTGTGTGGAAGCCGAAACAAGAGTCTCGAAACCCGAGGAAGGCTAACCTCATTAAAAAATGCCCGCCGGAAGCCGGAAGTGTCGTCCTACGGGTGGCAAACTAAAAATTGACACTACGCATTTACGTCCGAGTGAAATGTCTCGTCCGAATGTCTCTCGCGCTAGGATCAGCTCTGACTACCTAGTTTCCGAATGCCGCTCTTGTTCGGAACAGCTCTGACTAGGTAGTTTTCTACTAGGTAGTTTCTAACTAGGTAGTTTTAGGCAGCTCTGACTAGGTAGTGACGATTCCCTCGGCTAGCCCAGAACCAGGGCGTTATGTGTCGGCCCTGCAACTATGGAAGCAACCTTGGATGGCGGAAAATGCTATGGACTGTCCCTGCCTTCCTTTGAGGGATGACCGTTGTCTTCGACCGTTCTAACTTGGCCAGCATGGTTGTAGATGGCACCACAAAAGTGAGAGTCTCCCAGGAATGCTACCTGGTCAAAAAAGCACGCTAAAGTCGATGTGTTGGCCTACGGGTTTCGGTCCAAGGGCGCATAACAGACACACCGCAATCACATCTGAAAAAACACTCCAGATGAACGAAAAGAAGAAGAAGATAACATTCGTTCTTTTGTGCATGAATTTGCATTTTGCGTGTTGTTCTATTTTCGAAATGCATTGCAATTTTCCTTAAAGACGCCATGGACATGAACATGCATGAGACTGGGAATGGATCGAGAGTCTTTAAGGCAGGTCGCAATGAGAGGTACTGTTAGCAAAGGATTGGCTATACGACGATGTATAGGGTGTATTTTTAATAACTGCAGTTTTTGAAAATATTGCCGTTCCAAGTTTTGTATTGACCTACTGTGGAGTTCATGCAACATAATAGGTAAATACGAAAATTAGACCGGCAATATTTTCAAACACTGCACAGTCATTAAAAATACACCCTGTATTTGTTGGTGGTCTTTCACAGATGACACGCTTCAGTTATACGCGGTATGTCGGATTACGAATTGCATTCATAAACCCTTCGCTACAGAGCTAGTCTTTCTTTGTCGACCAAGAAAAGGTGTGGCAGGTGTGGGATATGGAATAATAACTAGGTATTAATAGCAAAGACAGGAGATAGATAACAAAACTTATACAGGGAGCAAAATAGGAACAGGAAGACAAAGGAAATGGTAACAATTTCTTTTACAGAGAGGTGTGTACCAAGACCTTTACTATCACCATTAATGAATTTTATTTATAAACAATATTTTTAAACAGAGAGAAAGCCAGGACTTAAGATTGAAAAGGAGTCACTAAAAAATGTAAAATAACGCGATAGCGACGCTTCATGGCAGAAACAGTAGGACAAAAGAAGAAGCGAATTAAACCGGTTTTGTTTGACTGAAACCGAGCAGGATCTCAAAGAATTAATAAATCTAAAAAGCCAAACGTTTATATATTAACCAGGAGAGTTAATAACATAGTGGCAGGTGTGGGATAGGAATCATTGTCATCATCAAGTGTCATGCCGGCTGGCGTAGGCGTTCATGAATCTCCACAAATCTCGGTATTTTGTTTTCTGGATCAACTCTGCTGTTGATATTTCTCTACACCACCGTCTCACTACATCCGGCATCATTTCGCTTGGTCTGCCTCTGCCTCTCTTGTCTTCCCCTCGATCTTTTCAGCTGTCACGATGTTCTCCAATGCCTCTCTTCTCATCACATGACCAAGAAAAGCTGTTTGCTTCTATCTTACTGTTGTATATAATGTTATATTAGCTTATATTGTTCAACCCAAATACAGTGCATACCGCTTAATGTGATCTCGGATGTAGAGAATTTCCGTTATGAAAAACAATTTGTTTATACCCCACACACACAAAAGGATATGAAAAACAAATTCTTAACACATAATCTCCAGAATGTCTACTGTATAACATAGAATATGCAAAACAGACATTTGTTTATGTGTGTGCATATTCTTTTTACAGGACATCGCTGTCAACACCAACATTTTACTACAGATGTTGATGTCTTGGCAAGTTAACGTTCAGTAGTTTGATATTGCTTTCTGAACGATCAGCTGCCATACCAACTCGTTAAAACCAGCGCAACGCGGTCTGCTACCAAATCGGTCGCAGATGTGTTTCGAACGCGGGTAAACAGGCTTAAGAATCACGTCCGTAAGACCTGAGCCACGGAGACCGGCAATACAGACATTGAGTATGTAAAATAACAACTGAACGAACATTGTCAGATAAATATCTAAATAGCTAACATATGCTGTAAAGGATAACAACATCCTGTAAAGGATATGTAAATAACTTTAATATACACTAAAGAAAGACTGGCTCTGTAGCGAAGGGTTTATGAACGCAATTCGTAATCCAACATACCGCGTTCGAAACACAGCTGAGGGCGATTTGGCAGCAGATCGCCTTGAGTTGGTTTTCATACATCATGGGTGCCTTTTATCCGAAAGTAACTACTCAACGTAAACTTGCCAAGAAATCACAAACAGCCAAAGATGTTGGGGTTGACGGTGACGTCCTGTAAAGGATATGCAAATAACTTTAACCTTCAGACAGCAAGACCGGCACACACTTCTAGTCGCTATATTTATCCGGACTTCACCATTACGTAGCGTCTTTCACGACGTCTGTTCTTCGAATGATCGCGTTTCCATTACCTGATAGCTAAGCATGTTATTTAGAGGACGATACAATCAACCCCAGCATGTATTTACTGTTTGTCATTTACTAGGCAATGTCAGTTTGGTAGTTTGCCTTTGTTTTCATAACTATCGATGCCTCATACTTTCAAAATCAGTTCAACGCGGTCAGCTTCTAATTCGCCCGCAGCTGATTTCTAACCCTCGACTCGATATGACGGGGAATTATTATTATTATTATTATTATTATTATTATTATTATTATTATTATTATTATTATTATGCGTTCGCTCGCTTTGACCTCGAGCTTAGTCCATACATGTTACTTTTAGTAGCACCGGACTGAATTTTGCGTGTTGATTAGCTTTCCCTATTACCAGTGTCCCTCGCCATCAGGCGAACCCACTCTGACTTCCGAAGTAACCGGGAATATTGAAATAGCTCATCTCACTATCCCCTAACCCACAGCGCTGGTCATCTGTATAAACTTTACTAGATTTCATCTTGAACTTCATTTAGTTAACGTGTGGAGTGGACTTTTAAAAGAATTGTTGGGAAACAGCTAGGTGGCAGTGGCCATCGGCCAGTCTTTCTAACTGTAGGAAATGAGCTTGTAAGTGAAAGCAGCACTTTCTCGAGGTGGAACTACAAGAAAGCAGACTGGGCAATGTACAAGCTTCGCACCAGCATACTGGTTAGAAATTTGAACACTGAGAGGGACATAAATAAAGTAGTTGAAGAGTTTGGGAAATGCATACTACAGGCAGCACGAGAAACAGTAACAAGAGGAGCCCGTAAACATTATAAACCCTACTGGAGTAGTGAACTGGAACAGTTACATAATGATGTGGAAGTGTGTAGAAGGCAAGCAGAAGCCAACCCCTGCCAAGAGCACCACAATACATACCAGCACGCAAAAGCCAAATTTCAAAGGGCCTAGCTGGAGGCTAGACGGAAAAGCTGGCAGGAGAAAACAGAGTCACTGAACTTTGAAAGAGACACAAGGAAGTTGTGGAAGCTAATAAAACAGCTTAACGATGAGGGTTCAGGGAGAAACTCAAAAATTGCACTACATAAAGACTGAAACATCTTAACAGGAAAGCAAGCAGCTGACCATTTTGCGGACTCATTCGCACAAGATAATAATATAGAAATTAGTCCAGAGAAACAACACGAGATTCGAGAGAAATGGCAACGTACAGGACAGAAGGAAATAGTACATGAGGTTATGGAGGCACCTATCACAATCAGTGAACTGGAGCTAGCAATATCAAAACTGAAAATGAGAAAGTCACCAGGAGCTGATGGTATCTCCAATGAAACGATCAGAAACCTAGGAACGGAGGCCAAATCAAAGTTGTTACATATCTTCAATAACACCTGGAACTTAGGCAGTGTTCCATAAGCCTGGAGAGAAGCAATCATGATACGCCTCCTAAAATTTGGGAAAGATAGTTCCATTGCCTCCAGCTACAGACCAATTAGCCTCACCAGCTGTCTCTGCAAAACACTGGAACGCATCATCAATCACAGACTACAGTGGTACATTTAAAGTGAAAACATCCTTGTGCCACAACAGGCTGGCTATAGGCAGTGTTACTCTACGGAAGATCAGACAACCTATCTCTCTCAAGAAGTTGAGGATGCATTCCAAGACAAGAAGCTGGTACTTGCATGGAAAGAAGGTCTTATGAAGATACTGAGAAACTGTAAAGTCAATGGAAGAATGTACAAATGGGTGAAAGCATACCTGCACAACAGAAGAGCCCGAGTACAGATAGACGGTCTCAAGAGCAAGAAAGTACTATTGCGTCACGGCGTTCTGCAGGGTGGAGTCTTGTCCCCCACACTTTTTCTAATCTTCATCAATGATCTTGTTGCTAATCTACCCGATGGAATTAAAGCGGCAATGTACGCTGATGACCTGGTTTTGTGGAGCATAAATGAACATGCATCAGTAGCCACCATATTGCTACAGAAAGCTGTAGATATATTTGTTGCATGGGCGGATAGATGGTGTTTCAGCATAAACACTGACAAGTGCAGCACCACTCTATTTACCCTCTCTCCGAAACAAAAGGCAGGGATCATCCAGATAAATGGAACGCCCCTAAGAGAAGATAAAGAACCAATCTACCTTGGTGTAACATTTGATGACAGGCTGACATGGAGAAAACATATCAAAAAAGCTTTAGCAAAAGCCAGACGGAAAATAGCTATCCTGAGAAAGCTAAGTGGAACCACATAGGGAGCCAGTGGGAAAATACTTAGCAAAGTTTATCAACAGAGCATATGACCACACCTGGAATACGGGTCAACTGCGTGGTGTTCAGCATAAAAACCACACTACAAGAGCTGGACAAGGTGCAAAATCAAGCTCTTAGAGTCATCACATGAGGGATGAGATCAACCCCTATAGTAACAATGGAGAAAATGGAGAGGACACAAGCACTGAGAGAACGCAGAGATACAAAAACACTAATACACGCAGACAAGTTCCTCAGCTTGCCAGGCCACTCTGTGAAGAACCGATTTGAAAACTTAGCTATGGGACGGTTGAAAAGAAGTAGTTTTATCCACCAGGCCAAACGACTCTGCAGAGAAACCACCGATCTTCCCACAGTTGGTATCCCACTGACAACTATTCCAGAGCGAACTCCATGGAAAGATGAACATATACTATCGCTACAAATCCAGACAAAAGTGAGAGGAATATTTGACAAGGAAGAACAGAACAGTGTACAGCGCAGAAAAGCCACTCTCAGCTTCCTTGATGACGAATACTCACAGGATCTCTGGATCCGAGTCTACACAGATGGGTCAGCGCAAAATGCTGTTCGAAATGGAGGAGCGTTATTGTATATCGAATACCCAAATAATACTAGGGACACAGCCAGAGTTCCAACAGGAAAGTACTGCCATAACTATGATGCTGAAATTGAGGCAATCAGGATAGCAATAGAGAAATTCCAAAATACCTGCCATGGTAGTCAACCTGTGGTGATATTTACAGATGCAAAATCAGTAAAAGACGCACTCCTGTCTGGGAAATTACCAGTTCTAAGGACACTATTTTCTGAACTTAGCAGTCAGCGTAAGGTCACCATATAGTGGATACCCACTGTGGAGTACCCGGAAACGACAGAGCTGATCGATTGGCTAAGGAAGGAGCAAAAGAAGAACAACCTGATGTGCCCATTACATTCCGCCAAAAGAAAAGAATGATCAAATCAGTCAGAAGGCCACCAAACCCTATTCAAGACGACTACTACGTTATGGACAGACCAGAACAGGTCATTATTCTGCGCCTCAGAACAGGACACAATAGACTACGCAACCACATGTATACAAAATTCAAGTTTGATGACTCAGCAATATGCACATGAGGTTTGGCGTCTCAGACAGCAGAGCACATACTCCAGGACTGCCCAAACTACAACATATCCAGGCGAACCTTCTGGACTAGAGAGACAACAGTGGAAGATAAACTCTATGGACCGCTGAGTGAACTAAAAAGGACAGTTACATTCATACAAGAGACAACATTGCAGTTATAGACATATTTCAAGCGAACGAAAGAAGAAGAAGTTAACGTGTTATTCGTACTCCATCGATTTCTCATCATACCCTCTAGTACAGTGGTTCTCAAACTTTTCCGCTCATGCACCCGTTCACCATATGTTCAGAATGACATTCCCCCCTTTCGTAATTCCTCCCTATAAACTCCCACCCCTCCCCCGCCCCTACACTGAATACATAAAATGGGAGCTAAATTTAATAACACACACTAGAATAAGTCTAGACGTCCACATAAAGCGTGATTTGCGGGTCTACTAACGTTATAAAACGAATTTCAGAAGTGCGAGAAGTACAGAACCGTAAAATATGGAAGGAAAAACATCAAGTAATCCGTTTTTGTAAATAATCTTAATTCTCTCTCCCCCCCCCCCCCCCGGAAATTCTAAAATTACACCCGGGAGGGGGGTAGAATCCCCACCGGTTGAGAACCACGCCTCTAGTAGAATGAGGTAAAGAGGGGAAGAAGACACCTGCCACCCAGTCCCTGTCGTGATGGCGTTATTGTGGCTATGGGCTTAACAATGCAATTCGCAGTCGCGCATCATCCATCCATTATGTGCCATGCCGGTAAGCGTGGGCGGTCATGTTTTGCCATCTCACTCGATCACCAGAGTCGTGGATCAGCTCTGTGTTTCTATCTCGACTATGCAACGTGGCCAAGTCATCCAGGTATTTACTTCTTGGTCTTCCCCTTGGTCTCTTCATTCGATCTTGCCAGTTGTCACCAAGTTCTCCAATTCATTTCTTCTCATAATATGCCCAAAAAAATGTTGACTGTCTACGTTTAATGACTCTAATCAGTTTACGATTTTCATTTGTTTCTTGAAGGACTTGTTCATTGGTTTTTCTGTCTGTCCATAGTATGCTTTGCATTTTCCTCAGAAACCACATTTCCACAACCATCAGATGTTTTTCAGCTTGTCTTCTCATTGTCCACTCTTCACATCCATACAAAAGTGCAGGTTTTACGTAGCACTTCAACACTCTTTTTCTCGTTTCAATCGATATCTTCTTATTGGTCGGTGTGTTTTTCATCCTGCAAAAGGCTACCTTCGCAATGGCAATTCTTGTTCTAATCTCTTCAAGGCATCTCCCATCAGCTGTTATGACTGTTCCGGGATAATTGTAGCGACTCACTTGTTTAAGAATACTTGCATATTACATTGTGGTATTTCGTTCTTCCAAATGACGACCATAATCTTTGTCTTCTTACTATAGTATGTCCCGAAAAGAATGCCTTCATTCACGATCAATTATTTTGAAAACTGTCTGTTGCATCGTTATTAAATTTTTCCAGCCGTCTTATATTTACCCCCACCCAAGGAATATGTCTTTCATAGGTCCAAAAGCAACTTAAATCGTCGAAAGCGGCGACATTTCTTTGATGTTTTGCTGAAAAACTAGTGATTTCTCGCTAACAAATTTATGTTTACAGTAATCAAATTCAGATGACACACAAGGCGTATCCGGATTCGTATGGGATTCGACAGGAATCGACAGGGTCGGCTGCATTGCACCAGGTTTTTATCTAATATGGCTCAGTTTCTTTCCGAAAGCGCAAAGAGCGAACTCCCTACCTCCAGCGACGACCCTCGGGAGTCTCCGAAAAAAATGCACTCGTGAAATGAAGGACGCGGCCCGGAATCGAACATACAACCTTCGGAGCCAGAGTCAGACGGCTTGACCACTTCACCACGGAGAATCCCGAGAGGGGTGCAATGTGTAATATTAGTAAAGACAGAGAATTTACAGAGGCATGGGGTAAATAATTTGTAAATTGACAGGATAGTAGAAGGAATATATTTCTTACCTTATTTTGCATTTCCTTCTTGTTTCTTCAGCTGCTGGTTAATAATGTGTACACAAGTATTCGTGTTAGCTTTTTATATTGAGTTCGTGAAAGCTTCCAAATAGCTGTGCGTTAATGTGCGTATGGAGTGACCAGAAATGATACCGCAATTTAGTCATCATGTTTTCATTTTTAAGGATCTGTTCAGCTGTCTGTGTAGTTTGTTCGCACGTACACATGGGTGACAGACCCGCTTTGAGTCTTCGTGAAAGATTGTCTACTCTGCTGTTTACCATTCAGAGACGGAACATGATTACCTGTTTTGCACTATGAAAATAGTTGCCAGTGTCTCTGTAGTGGGCTTTCCTCTTAACGACCAAGATGTTGGTCCTCTTTTCATTGAAGTTTATAGATTGATTCGTATGCACGTGTGTTGTCCCCTAATTTGACAACGTATTTGCTCTCACGTTTCTTGTTAGGCCACAATATGTCAGTTTCCACCGCAATATTACTCTTCTGTTGGTATTCAATGCGTTTAGTGTGTGTGAGTGTGTGTGAGTGTGTGTGTGTGTGTGTGTGTGTGTGTGTGTGTGTGTGTGTGTGTGTGTGTGTGTTTCAATACAGTTATTTGTTACCGCTGAGGGCTTGCAGAATTGAAAATTCATCACTGTAGAATACAAAACTGTTGCCATTGACATTATGCTGATGCTGTAATGTTTAGGGCCTGCAATTCTTCTGAATATTTGAAGCAAAATATCCCAGTTGGTGTGCACGTGGATGAAGGTCTGCGATCTGCTCAGACCTTAATCTGTGTCGGACGATTCCAGTAGGTTGATGACTGCTCTCGGTTGCATAAAATTCAATCCATCCTTTCTCCAATAATCCTCTACCTCTTTCAACACATGTTCCTCACATTTTCCCAGTAACTTTTATCAATATTTAATATCGGGGACTGGATTAGTATCCTGACGTCAGACAATTTGAATATAGTATTGTCAGCTGCCACCTGTCCTTTAATTTTAGCCCACACAAGTTCTATAGGGTTAAAATGAGAATGGTACGGCGGAAGTCTCAAGTACCCATGACGATGCTCTTCTATCAACTTGTCGATTTGATATTTCTTGCTGTTTGGCTTCTGTTTTACAAGGGACAGCAATTCTAGCTAGAAATACGTTTCTGGAAATGGTATGTTTTCCATTCGGAGTCACATCTTTATTGCTCCCTTTGTGCTCGATGCTGTAGATATTTTGTCTTCTTGGGCAACAACATTGATAGCATGCATTGTCCATAATTGGACACGACGGTCTATCTAGGGATGGAAGCACAGTATTCTCGAGCCACTCTCTAAATACATTACCATTCATCTTATTATGATAATCCCTATTGTCTGTATGCTTTGATACGAACACGAGCCCAGCATTCTGTTGTAAGCCATTATGCGTATTACCAGCATGGGCCATGACCAAAAGCTGTTCTTTACTACTGGGCACATATCGCTTTATCTGTCCATCTACTGATTGCCATTCCTTATCACTTGTGTGGTGCGCATTAATCCACATTTCATCCAAACACACTATGCCATAATTGTCTTTGCGCATTTCCCTTATTTCACGTAGGTATCTGCTTCTCGTGGCTCCTAAATGCGGTTGCTCGCAAAGATAATTTCTACCGCCCTTGAACTTTCAAATAATGAAGATAATGTCCTTATAATTTTCCACAAAGTTGTTTTGGATAGTTCTATGTTATTGTTCTTTCTGAACCAAACCCTAAGTTTTCTTACAGTCACTGTTCCTTTGGCATCCAGCATTTTTATAATGCTGGATAATTCTGGATATAAAATCCAAAATTTTTATAATTTTAGGAGTCTCAGTGGCGAAGTAGTAAAGCCTTTTGACTCGGGCTCCAAAGGTCGTGGGTTCGATTCCGAGCCGCATCCTTCGGTTCACGAGTTAAATTTTTCGGAGACTTCTGTGGGTCGTCGCTAGAGCTGCGGTGTTCGTGCTTTGTGCGATGCTTTCCGCGCTGCAGAAAGAGACCGATTCATATAGGATAGAACCCGGTGCAATGAAGTCGACCCTGTCGAATTTTAAGCGACTTTTTAAAGCATTTTTATAATAGCTCGCCTTATGACATCTTTGTCGAAGCTGTCTACAATAATCTTTCTACCTACCGTTTTGTTATTGCGTGTTGGTTTAATTCCTGATTCTTGCACCCATCGACTCAAACCCAATGCATGCACTGTTCTTTTTTCGGAATTAGTAATAGTATAAAACAGTTTCCTGCGATCAGCTTCTTGACAAAAATATGTGTACAAATTCATAGCGATTCTTTGAAGTGTACAATTTCGCATTAAATCCCATTGAAAAATATTCACACATTTAAATGTTAGCAATAAATGGTAAGATGTAAAAAAAAATAACAACATATTAATCAGGTTTCATGAAATAACCCACAATTTGAGACACCTCTGAACAGTCCTAGTTTGAACAACGCGGGGAGTTGGCATAAGGCCAATCCCTTCAATACACGTGCAATATTCAACATTGAGCGCTGATTGTCTGGCTACGCTGTAATACATTTAAAATTATGAATTTCATCTCAGACCCGTAAATTATATACCGCATATAAACAAACTTTGAAATCTGCTGTAAAATCTCCAGAACAAAAAAGTTTTTTTCTTGGGTGGACATAATGATAAAGTTATATACTAAATCTCATAATTTTCTCTCAGCTGGTTACTGAGATATGGATGTTTATATTGGGGCAAAAACATAAAATCACACTATAATCAATTCTAACCCTAGTTGTTCACGGTGTGCAACAACAGCATCTACTAAATATTGCAGGTCCTGTTCATTGTCTGTAATCAAGACTGTATCATCTGCATATCTAATGTTATTGATGTATCGTCCCCCAATGTTGATTCTTTCCATATCTACTATATTTCTGAAAATATTTTCACTGTTCAGGGAAAAAAGATCTGGAGACATTACACTTCCCTGTCTCACACCTCTCGTAATAGGCTAATATTGATCTACTTAATTATCAATTCTTATGGCAGCTTGTTGTTTCCAATATCTGTTTTTTTTAGAAGTCTAAGGTCTTTTCCATCAATTTGTAGTAGATCTTCAAGCATTCTTATCATGTCGACATGTCTCACTTTATTGAAAGCCTTTGTGTAGTCAATAAAGCAAAGGTGTAAATCTTTGTTTACTTCTATATAACGTTAAATTACTGTTCTCTGTATATACACATCATTAACTGTAACCTTGCTTTATACAAACCCACATTGTTCTTCTCCTATTTCAGGTTGTATTTTCTTCCTAACTCTTTGCATGATAATTCTTAGCAAAATCTTCGTGATGTGACTCATTATACTAATTGTTCGTTGTTTATCACATTCCAAGGCTCCTGATTTCTTTTGGATTGCAATAAGTACAGAATTACATAATTCATTAGGTATATCTCCAGTATCATATATTGTATTCAGCAGTCTGGTAACTTTAATCTATTCCATATTCTTCTAAAGCATTAATCATTTCTGTTGTGATGTTGTTTGAAACGGGGGTCTTGCCAGTTTTCATATGGTTAAGAGCAGTCTGAACCTCCATCTTCAGAATTGATGATCCTTCTTTATTATTTTGAATATCATGCTGTTATTCTCTGCTATCATCATAAAGGTTTTTCACATAATCTGACCATACATGTAATATCTGAGCGTTCGAAAAACAGCTGCAGGCGATTTGGAAGAATACCGTCTTGCGCTTGTTTTCATGCAATGGTATTAGTGCCGGAAGTTCAGAAAGCAAGGACTACGACAGGTATGTGTCTTGTCACCGGATCTTCTCGCTCTATAGCGAAGTAATAACGAGAGAGATCAAAGAGAAGCCATGAATATAATAGGTGGTTATAATATAAACAATATACGCTATGCAGATGACACAGTATTGGTGGCTGATAATGCAAAAGATCTACAACAGTTGTTGAACATTGTAGTAACAGAGAGTGCCAAGAAAGGACTCTCCTTGAATATCAAGAAAACAGTAGTTAAGAGCAGAATAGTGCAGCCAAAAGCCGCATTTAAGAAAATGCAGAGAATCGTATGCAATAAGTCACTATCATTGAATGTAAGAAAGAGAGTACTGAATTGCTATATAGAACCTGTTTTGTCGTATGGCAGTGAATCTTGAAATGTAAATGAACAAATTAGGAAGAACTTGGAAGCAACAGAGATGTGGTTCCTGAGACGAATAATGCGAATTACTTGGATTGACAAAGTAACTAACAACGATTGCCTGAAAGAGGTTAATGAAACTAGAACATTACATACACCAATACGAAAGAGACAAACAGTTTTCTTTGGTCATATGATGAGAAGAGAGGCATTGGAGAACATCGTGTCAACTGGAAAGATCGAAGGGAAGAGGGGCAGAGGCAAACCAAGATAAATTATGCTGGATGGACTGAAACGGTGGTATGGAGGAATATCATCAGCAGAGTTGATCCAGAAAACCAAGGACCGAGATCTGTGGAGAGGCATGTGCGCCTATGCCAGCTGGCATGACTGCGACGAACTGAAAAGGATAAACAACTAATTTTAACCCTCTAGTAACTCTTTAACTAACAGTCATGTGCTGCATGGTCCATGTAAGGGGGATAGACCAGGATCACAACAAGCTCCTTATTAAAGAATACTCCGGAGGGAAAGTGTGCAAGGGGAAGACAACATTGCATAAAGACAACATCAAAAGATGGACTGGAAGATGCCCATTTGAGTGCACCATCCTGACGCAGGCTCTATGGTGTTGGAGACTCATAGGATGCAGATCCTCAATGCGTGACTAGTACCTCACTAAGATAGTGATGATAATACTTATATATGATAATGTGTGATAGTATAAATGTTTTGCGACGCTCACCAAACCCGGCTCCCCACTCTGTGCCAACGGCGTCACACGGATGAGCACAAATGGATAGGTACGAGTCTTATCTTAGTGCGAGAAAATGCAGACTAAAAAATAAATGTCATGGCAGGGTAGAACAGGCCGAACCAATGCCATGAACTGGCTCGGCACACAGAAGCATTCACACGCAAGCATGCTGAACGATTTAATGAACATGCTCAAGAAGGTCTAGAATAGTGTTTCCCAACCTTGTTTGTGCTATAGTCTAGTTTAGTTTAGTCGTTTAATCGTTGGATCAACATCACGGCACACGCTTTAACCCATAAGTGCTCCATTTTGTGCTATGCCCCACCCAAGCCTTTCTAAAATTCTTATTGCCCCCCCCCCCCCCCAATATATACATAATTTTTAATATTCAAAAATTGAAATGTTCACTAAAGAAACTTGAATGATAGGGTTTAGGAAGAAATCACTAGGAAATTTTTGAGCAAACACAGTAAGTCAATTTTCAAAACATATAATGGAGAACTGAAATTCAAGTACAAAATAATTTTAATGAAAGATTTTTCTATATTATTTTAATTATTAGTAATTATTTATTATTTAAATTTAGTGAGATCCTTCTGCGTGATACTTGCTGCAAAGAGATTTTATGTCAGGTTCCAATTCAGTTAACTTCAGTCTCAAGTCTCCCCGTTTTGTTATATCCAGCCGATTTCTTTTTTTTTTTTCTTTTTTTTTTTAGCTGCAAATCATTTATGGCACTAAATCCGCATTCAACCTAATATGAAGATGGAAACGCTAACAATAGTTCTCTTGGACATTTGGTTGCATTTGAATATTTGATTTCGGTTTCCACACAATGCCATGCCACCGCTCCTTTTATATTAAATAATTGTTTTAATTGACTCATCATTTTGCATTTCTGCGAGTTCTTCTTGATACTGCATATTTGAAATATCAGACAAATCCACTAACATTGGCTGCATCATCCAAGTTGGGAAATCAATTTGTTTCAAATCAGAAAATCTTTTCTTTTTAAACCAGCCGATAAAATTTTCAGATGATCGACAACAACATATATCGCGGTATCAGTCACTTCACATCTTTGGAGCCAATGAAACCTTTCAAAATCTTTGTTGTAAATATATGTCTGACATAATTCAATCAAGCTAATGAGACCAAACATCTTCGCTTTTACATCGACAAGAGTTTTATTTGTTCCTTGAAGTTGTTTATTTAATATATTAATTTTTCGAAGATATCGGCTAAATAACTCACAAATAGACAACATATGTAAAGAAACCAGCCAAGCAGAGACAGCAAGAATACCGCATGACGAGAACACAGAAGAAGAACCATCTGCAAATCTAACCATTAGAGAACTCCTGTTTGCGGATGACCAAGCACTAATAGCAAAATCAGAAGCTGAATTACAAGACCACATGAATAGTCTAAACGAAATGTGTAGGGAATATAACATGAAAATTAGCACAAGCAAAACAGAGGTAATGACTATAACTAAAGATGAACAAACAACAACTATTCACCTAAACGAACATCCCTTGAAACACGTAAAGAGTTTCAACTACCTAGGAAGTATAATATCATCAAATGGCAGATCAGAAGACGAGATCGAAAATAGGTGCAATAAGGCAAATCAACTCATTGGACAAATGGCACCAATACTAAAGAACAAACATGTATCAATAACTACTAAGAAAGCACTTTACAACACAATCTTCCTGCCAACTCTATGCTACCAATGCCAAACCTGGACAATGACAGAAAAAGAGAAAAGAAAAATCACAACAACAGAGATGAGGTTCCTGAGAAGAATACTCAACGTATCAAGAAGAGATAAGATCAGAAATGAAGAAATCCGGACTAAAGTGGGGGTTAAAGCAGCACTAGATTTTATCAGAAAGCAGCAAGTCAAATGGTTTCGCCATGCAAGTAGGTTACCAGTCAACAGCATACCACAGCAAGCAATGATGTACAGATCAGATGGAATCAGAGGAAGAGGCCGACCACGTAAACGTTGGACGGAGGGAATAGCAGAGTCCATGGGAATATCAATATATGAAGTCCATAATCGGGCACTCTCACGAAGTTTATACTTTACTTCGACACCGCAAGGTACAAGAGAAAAATGAAGAGATGAGATGAGATGAACTCACAAATGCCTTACCATCGACCGTTAACAGATTTTTCATTTCAAGTTTGTTGCTGAAACAATCACTAAGAGTGTCAAATAGTTCCATAAATCTTTTCAAGCAGTTCCTTTTCGAGAGCCATCTTACTTCAGTGTGAAGTATAAGTATCACATGGTCTTCGTTTTGTTCTTCACAAAATAACTAGCAGAGACATTCACATTTGGCACTAGCTTTAATAGCATTGATACACTTTATAACTAAATTTAGTACTTCATTTAGAACAGATGAACTGTTTTTATCTACCAGGTTTTCCCTGCGAATAACACAGTGCACAAGAAGCATTTCTGGATTCTCATCTTTCATCAATTTTAAGCAACAATTTTCTTCCCCATCATATTAGGAGCACCATCTGCAGCACAAGATGTTATAGTTTTCATTCGTATATTATTGGCATCCAAGTAATTTTTTTTAGCTCACTATATATATATATATATATATATATATATATATATATATATATATATATATATATATATATATATATATATATATATATATATATACTAGCTGACCCGGCCCGGCTTCGCCCAGACTCTGGTCGGGAGCATCTCATTTAATTCATATAAGTAGTCATATAAGCTCCCGTTCCCGTTCCCGACTATCTATCTGTCTGTCTGTCTGTCTATTATTAGAAAGAGCACTTAAAAGATCTTTACATCTTCCCCAAACAATAAACTTGGGTAAATGGAGCGTCTTATTTAATTCATATTCGGCCCCTGCTCCCGTTCCCATTCCCAAAAAATACGACCCGGCCCGGCTTCACCCAGTCCCTGGTGGGGAGCATATCATTTAATTCATATTCGACGGAGGGAGGAGGAGGAGGGAGCAGGAGGAAGGAGGAGGAGACAGGAGTAGGAGGGAGGAGTAGGAAGGAGGAGGAGGGATTAGGAGGAAAAGGGAGGAATGAGGGGAGAGGGAGGAGGAGGAGGAAGAGGGAGGAGGAAGGAGGAGGAGGGAGGAGGAGGAGGGAGGAGGAGGAGGAGGAGAGAGGAGGAGGGAGGAGGAGGAGAGAGGAGGAGGGAGGAGGAGGAGGAGGGAGGAGGATGAGAGAGGAGGAGGAGAGAGGAGGAGTGAGGAGGAGGTGGACGGAGGAGGAGAGAGGAGGGAGGAGGTAGGAGGAGGGAGGAGGAAGGGAGAGGAGGAAGAGGGAGGAGGGAGGAGGAGGGGGAGAAGGAGGGAGACGGAGGGAGGAGGAGGGGAGGAGGAGGGAGGAGGAGGAAGGCGGAGGATGGAGGAGGAGGAGAGAGGAGGAGGTGGAGGGAGAAGGAGGAGGGAGGAGGGAGGAGGGAAAGGGAGGAGGAAGAGGAGGGAGGAGGGAGGGAGGAGGAGGAGGAGGAAGAGGGAGGAGGAGAGGGAGGAGGAGGAATGCGAAGGGAGGAGGAGGGAGGAGGTAGAGGGAGGAGGAGGGAGGAGGAGGAGAGGAAGGAGGAGGGGGAGGAGGGGGAGGGGGAAGGAGGAGGAGGGAGGAAGAAGGAGGAGGAGGGAGGAGGAGGAAGAGGGAGGAGGAGGAATGTGAAGGGAGGAGGAGGGATAGGGAGGAGGGGGAGGGGAAGAGGAAGAGGGTAGGAGGAAGAGTGGAGAGGAGGAGGGAGGAGGTAGAGGGAGGAGGAGGAGGGAGGAAAAGGGAGGAGGGAGGAGGAGAGAGGAAGAGGTAGGAGGAGGAGGAAGAGGGAGGAGAAGGAAGGAGGAGGAAGAAGGAGGAGGAGGATGGAGGAGGGAGAGGGAGGAAGAGGGAGGAGGAGGAAGGAGGAGGAAGAGGGAGGAGGAGGAAGAGGAAGGAGGAGGATGGAGGAGGGAGGAGGAGGAGGAAGAGGGAGGAGAAGGAAGGAGGAGGAAGAAGGAGGAGGAGGATGGAGGAGGGAGAGGGAGGAAGAGGGAGGAGGAGGAAGGAGGAGGAAGAGGGAGGAGGAGGAAGAGGGAGGAGGAGGATGGAGGAGGGAGGAGGGAGAGGGAGGAGTGGAAGAGGAAGAGGGTAGGAGGAGGGGAGAGGAGGAGAAGAAGGGAGAAGGAGGGAGGAGGAGAAGGAGGAGGAGGGGAGAGGAGGAGGAGGGAGGAGGCAGAGGGAGAAGAAGGAAGGAGGAGGAGGAAGGAGGATTCTGTGTTGTCACGTCATTTTCTTCCCTTTCCCTAGCGTTTTGGTTCGGGGATTCTTTCATCATCATCATCATATATTTACGTACGTATTTTGGGAGGGGGAGGAGGGAGGAGGAGGAAGAAGAAAAAAAAACTATGACAGTTGGCAGCTCTGGAATGAAAGGAAGGCGTGTAGAAAATTTCTTCTCAATCGGATGGGCCGTTCGCGAACGTATAAAGGACATACGGACATACATACATACGGACATACATTTGGACAGGATCCTTTTTTATATATAAGATATATATATATATCTTTGGAGGTATTGGTGCTTGCCAATGATTTACAGAACAACATTTCTTCAGCAAAATCACCTTTATCAATATATCTTACGTAAGTTACAAGTACGGCCTTACTGTCTCTCAAAGTTGATTCATCCATTTGCACCGAGAATTTTCTTGTTTTCAGCTTTTCAACAAGTTGTATTTCAATATCCTCACTCATTTCGTCGATTCTTCTGCTAACAGTATTGTTACTTAGTGGCATAGCTTTAACGTCTTTGTCATCGTTTTCCAGAACCGTTTTAAGAAATGCTGATATTGATGGTTTGATTAAATTCTTCCCTATAGTAATACTTTTCCCAGATTTAGCGATGGGTAATAAAATTTGATAACTAGCCTCAAGAGTACGACTGATAGTTGCATTATGAGCAGTAAATAGAGACTTTAATGTTACTCTTTTTACAAAATGTTTCTTTAAAGTTTGAAAGTAATTCAAATCTGAATTAATATGAGCATTATGTTTCGCCTTCAAATGTGCCTCAAGACGACCTCGGTTCATTGATTCGTTGGTCAAACATTGTTGGCATAAAAGACAGAAAGGTGACCGTTTATCGTAGACAGGGGGTATGAAACAAAATTTTAAATATTATCCTCCGAATACTGACGAATTGTTTTCTTGCTTGCACCTCTCATTTCAATAAGGGCTGAAATACATAAATATAAGATAAATTAAAAACTAAAAAAAAATAATATGAACTGGAGTAAACGTTGACTAAAAATGCATATTTAAATATGTATGGCACATTTACCCCACCGCAAAAAAACAAAACAAAACAAAAACAAACAAAAAAACAAAAACAAAAAATCACTCCATTTGACAAAATTTTCTGAAAAATGATGCTTCTAAAACAGAAATAAATTTAAAAAAAATACTATTTGAGTTTACATACCATTTATATATAACTTATATTTATACAATGTATATATATATTTTAATCAACGACTGGCAAGAGAAGGTCAACCAGAGAGACGAATGGAGACGGATTGTATTTGCAGCAAAGAACCTCAATGGCTCGGAACGCTGAAGAAGAGAAGAGAGATATATTTTTTTAAACAACGAGACTTGCACAACAATTTAACGGACACTTATTTCAAATTAACACCAACGGTGAATGCTAAGCTTTACTTCGAAACTGAGATCCCGGCACTAAGCATTTTGCGCCATTTAGAACAAATAGCGCGAAATGCTTAGTGCCGGCCCAGTATAACCAGTAGTTCAACTCTAACGTCTAACAATGAAATCACGGCTACTAACATGGCGGACAGAAGTTACTTAAACTAGACGTTTACCCAGTTCGAGTAGCGATTGAGAGTCGCCATACGGTTAACTTAAACTCTGGACGAGTACACTTTCGAATTGCCTCCCCCACCCCTTAACAATCGAATTCCCCCCCCCTGTTGGGAAACACTGGTCTAGACTGACCTAATACGACAAGCGTGGCTCGACACACTGAGCACATCACAATTAGTCAAGTGAGCACATCACAACTAGTCAAGCTAACTGTAATCTATTTATCGGGACACTCAGGTATGAAAGGCAACCAGCGAGCTGATCGGCGGGAAAACATAGCTATGATCGAGGAAGGTAGAGCAATAGATGGACCAGCCATCACCAGCGCCAGAGAGATGCTGGACAAACAGATTAAAAACGCTCGCTTCATGGTCCAGATGGACGGAAATGCGAGATAAGCGGTAGCAACCACACATGCACGTTTTCTCATGGACACACAACTTGTGGTTAATCAGCACAGAAGATGTTAAGGAGGAGATCGGAGCACCTATAGACCTGTCCGGAGTGCAATAATGACGATCTTCACGACTCACTAATGTTCTAAAATATTTCTAAATGGTTGTCGCACCTTATTTATTGCTGCTATTAGCTGCCAATATATATGTTTAAAACATTATTCTAAGACTGCACAATTTATTGCCTGGCATATTTCGCGGCATCTCGTCAGGTACATACAGTCTGAATAACGAAGACTAAAAAAAAAAAGAGGTATAGCGAAATATGCCACGTAATACATCGTGAAATCTATTGTTTGTGTTTTTATTATTCAAATTCACTACAGGAAAACATTGTTTTGAATTATTCTAAGGTGTTTGCCCTCAATGTTTTAGTGTTCTGGTACTTTGATAAATTTTTTTTATGTGTCTCTTTTGCAAATGTCGTTGTGTAGCTGTGTTGTCCGTTTTGAAGCGGTAAAACCTATATAAATTCATCGGCGAATTTAAGGTCCAGTATGGCGATGCATGCCTAACAGTTCAGCAAGTGTATGAGTGGAGTAGGAAGTTTCAAAACGGCGTGACTTCTGTGACAGCCTCTTCACGACCGGGTCAGGCACACCGAGTATTGACCCCAGACGTTTTTCTTTTTTTTTTACCACAGGTATCCAAGCACTTTATCGGCGCTGGAGGACTTGATTTGAAAGCAGTGGTGCCGGGATGGTTAACCCGGTCAACAAATGCCCGCAGAAGTCGGCTGTGTCGGCCCAAACGACACGTTGTTTGCTGTAAACAGGCACAACGCAATCACATCCGGGGAAGAAAAAAAAATTCTGGATGAACGCAGAAGAAAGCAGTGGTGAATACATCGAAAAATGATACTTTTGTTCTTTACTATTTTCTTCCACAATATATTCACAAACACAACACATAAAATGTTTTTTTTTTTAAATGATATGTTTTCATCTGAAAACCCCGCGTACTTATATGGAAACAATACACAAGTATAAGATTCATCGCTGGAGCTATGGGTAGCGTGCTCTGTGCTCGGTGTTATCTTCAGCAGCCAGTGAAGTGAGAGTGAAGAGAAGAAGACAAGGGAATGGTGAGAGAAGGAGGCATATACACAAGATAGCAGAAATCATAAAATTTTAATGGCTTGAAAAGAGTGACCAGAGGATCTTGTCGACACTCAAAACCCCGAGATAAGACCAGATGTATTTTGGCCCACACCTTTTTCATTTGAGGACAAGCTCTATGGAGATATCAACAAGCTCACGTTGACTACAGCTTACTTTAGTTACATTCAGGTGACGTCTAACGGTGCATGAAGAAGTAATTAGACTGCCACACTTCATACAACAAGTATGTCGGTAACAAATGCGTCCCTGAGGCATGAAATGGAATATTGGTTGGCTAGCAAATCCATTAGTGGACAGTCAGAATCAAAAGCTCATTGTGTGGGCGTCATCAAAGGTGGAAAACGTGTTCAAGTGGCACGAAATGGAATATTGCTTGGATAGCAAATCTATTACGTGGAAAGTCCGAATCGAAAGCTCACTGTGTGGATGTCATCTGCAGACTGCATTCTTCTGGTTTCCGGAGGAACCGTCTGTGGTGAACGGAAGCAAAGATAGGAAGTGAGACTAAGCAGCCATGTGCTGGACGTGACGATTCCTTGGGTAAGCCCAGTACCAGAGCGCCATGTGTCTGCTCTGCAAGTATGGAAGACTCCTTGGATGGCGGGAAATGCCCATGGTCTGCACCTGCCTTCCCTTGAGGGCTGACCGGGATGTCTTCGGCTGTTCTAAATGGGCCAGCATGGATGGGGGGATAACACCACAACAGTAAGAGTCAAACGTCTTACGAGTTGAGTTGAGTTCAGTTAAGAACCGAAATCACTGCACTCAGGACATTCCAATCGTGCTCCGTCCCCTCGTTCAACAGTCAGCGAAGAGTCATACTACTAATCGTTCCCACCGCTATCTGATTAAAGGTTCTCCTGGTCTTCCCTCTCAGTTTTAGATTCTTCCAGAACCCCTGCCGATCCTCCGCAATCTCATTCTTTCCACATATGGGTTCTCAGTCTGTTCCTCCGCCTTCTCCACCTGGTCCCACAAGCGTACCACCACCCCCCCCCCTTTGTCCATAGGCAAAAATACCACTAAGATGTCCATTTCCTGCTAGCCTATCAGCCTGTTCATTCCCCCGTACACCCGCATGGCCAGGGCAAAATATCCATACAATTCTCACAATCTGTGACCTCTGAAGCGACTATAGACATTCCACACATAACATTCCTTTCTCCACCTTACTAAACATACTCGTTGAATCCGTAATGAATACAGTGTTTGTTGCAGTAGTCTCCTCTAACAAATGCCGCTGTTACTGCTTCCACCTCCATTTTCATGCTGGATGTCGTAGTTTCATATACCAGACTCTTCTTTTTCTTCTTTGTTTTTTATTTAAATACATGTTGTATATCAAATTGATGGTATTTAACCAGTATTGATAGTTTATTGAGGAGCGGCTGGCGGGTGGCTAGAACGCCGGACTCTCATCATTCGAGAGATCTGGGTTCGATCCCTCGGTAAGGTGTGGGATTTTTTTCTGTCGGGGGCAAAAAGAAAATCCTAACCTGCACAGTTCGCGGCGACTGCACTAGCCAGGCGGCCTTAATTCCTCTGGCTCAAAGATCCCTCTGCCATACACCGCAAGGTACTATATTGGCAGTAAATGACAGTTTTTTTTTGTTTTTTATTGATGGTTTAACTATAGTTTGATTTTTGCATTGAGGGATATGGCAGCAACCGCGGTAGATCAGAGGATGCTGTACAGGCTCTTTCAGCAGTTCATAATTTCTGTCATTGAGTATGGTTTGGGGCTGTTGACAGTATTAAAAAGCGAGCTTGAAAGGTTGGAGCGCATACAGAATGCTGCCATGCGGTTAATACTGGGGTGCACAAAGGACACACCAATTATCTGCATGAGGCATATCCTGGCGCTACCTACAATGACAGATAGGCATAGGGTTCTTCAGGCCAAATGGTACCTGACAGTTGCCGCAGACAGGGATCAACCGCTGCATGCAGCAATGGATATGGTAAAGGGTCATAGACTAAGACGAGGCAGATCCTGGATGGCACAGGCAGAACTTTCTATAAGTCAGGTGTGTGATCTAGAGACCATCAATCGTGAAAGAGAGTGGGTTGAAGTTCCGGATGACATGACGGACTGGCACAATGTAATAATAACACTGGGTCGTGAGTGCAGAGAATGGGCAGCGGGTTGCACCGAGTTTGAAGTGCAACAGCTGATCCAGAGCAACGCACATCAAGGTGACATAGTCGTCTACACCGATAGGTCAGTGGTGAGAAACAGACGTAGTGGCTGGGGCTTTATTGCAAAGGCTAATGGGCGAGTCTTGAAAAAGGAGAGCCTGGCATATGAGACTACGACCTCCAGCATGAGAATGGAGGTGGAGGCAGTAACAGCGGCATTTCGGTTGTTAGAGGAGACTACTGCAACACACGTCGTGTTCATTACGTATTCAAAGAATATGCTTAGCAAGGCGGAGAAAGGAATGTTTCGTGTGGAATGGCTCTCGTCGCTTCAAAGGTCACAGATTGTGAGAATTGTATGGATATTTTGCTTTGGCCATGCGGGTGTACGGGGGAATGAACAGGCTGATAGGCTAGCAGGGAATGCACCTCTTGGTGGTAGTTTGCCTATGGCCAAGGGGGAGGTGGTCGTGTGCTTGTGGGACCAGGTGGAGAAGGCGGAGGAACAGAATGAGAACCCATATGTGGAAAGAATGAGATTGCGGGGGATCGGCAGGGTTCTGGAAAAATATCAAAACTGAGAGGAAAGACCATGAGAACTTTTAATCAGATAGAGGTGGGAACGATTAGTAGTATGTCTCTTCTCTGGCTGTTGAACGAGGGGACTGAGCACGTATGGGAATATCCTGAGTGCAGTGATGTCGGTTCTTAATTCAACTCAACTTAATTCAACTGAATGAATGAATCAATAAATATATTTGAACTCCTACGTGGCAATAGCTTATAAGCTATTATAAAATATGCACCAAATATTAACGAAATAAACTTGCTTAAACTACTAAACTACCAGATTAACAGGAACTTAAATTAATACAGATAATATATTTATACATTTATGTAGTACTGAACAGAAATGTACAGTATAATAATAGCGGTTATTTTTTTTTTTTTTTTTTTTACGCAAAAAAATTAATTTCTACTAATTTCAGAAAAATCGTAACGGTTGCGTCTAATATTTTAATATCAGGGTATGCCATTGCCCCAGCTAGAAGTTCGTGGCTTGAAGTTACAGATGATAAAGTCTGTGTACTGTTATCACAACACAGAAGTGTGCCTTTCTACAGAATTATTATATAAATAACAATGAGACATCATGGGAAGTGAAAGCACACGTAAAGTTGATATTGGCATTGGCACTGGCAACTCGGAAGATGGAGACGACGAAAAGAAGTCTGAAATTAAATATGAGAATGAGGATGACTCAGATTACGAAGATGTTAGTACATGTAGCATCAATTGTTGTAAAAGTGTGTTTATATAAGTGCTTGTTTGATTATTGTATTAGCAGGAATCAAATGTCATTTCTCGCAGAACACGCCCATATTTGCCCAGCATCTCTCAGACTGAGTCTCAGCAGACGCCAGGCACGAACGCAGTTTTGCTGATTATTCCTACTGAGCACTGATTAGAAAAGTCGCCAAGTAATTCCCGTTGTGATCATGACTACAAGTGATGCCAATTGATCAAATGTTCAGTTGATTATTCAGTCTCTGTGTCAACATAAGTCTGTCATATAGTTAGCTGTATGACCTTCATTGCAATCAAATGCAGCCGATTGGCGTAGGCGATCATGCTTCTCTACAACTTGCGATCTTCAACAGCATGCATCTGTTCACGTGCTGACTCCCTTTTATGCCATGACAGAAGGCTACCAAGAATTCTCTCTCGCTGTCTTCCTTTATCTCTTTCCACTAATCTTTTCAGTTCTCACATGTTCCATTTTTTGTCTTCTCATAATGTGGCCAAAACATGACTACTTATTTCTTATGTTTGTGATAAGTTAGTTAGTCGACAGTCAGTGAGAGTAGTAAGTCAGTCAGTCAGTCTGTCTGTCTGTCAGTCAGTCAGTCAGTCAGTCAGTCAGTCAATCAGTCAGTCAGTCAGTTAGTCGACAAATCATTCTCATTGCACATCGAACCATTCAGTCCATAAGTGCTCGGATCCCCTCCTCAGCAAATCCCGCAGCGTTTAGCGGCTAACAACACCAGTTCTGTGCTGGTTTATCAATCTACTTTGGCTTCCTGCGTAGTGTTCGTGTTTGGCCACACCTCTTTTAAATTGCTGTTCTCGCAGTCTGACCATGGTTGTAGATTCATAGTCATCACTTGATTCTCGCAAAAATCTCACTTCTTGTAGTGCATTCAGAATGTCAGCCTGGTCCGAGGCGTATCCACCCTCCACATTAGCCTTACCTGCGAGCTTGTCAGCCCTCTCATTTCCTTGTACTCCCGCATGTCCTGGCACGAAGATGAAACTAATATTTGCCAGCCGAGACCGCTCGAGAGACAGCAACCACTCTCTTCGGATCCACCCAATCTCTATCCTCATGAGCATGCTCATTGAGTCGCTAAGGAAACATGCCCTAGTGAATTGTTATTCCTTTACTTACTGCCATGACTTCCATAGTCGGGCTACTTGTGGTCACAACACAAGCACCTTTATAATTCTCCCTTCGGCCTAAGCCGTAAAGGCCCAAGAGCTTCTCACATGTCGGAGGACGGAACTATCTCTGTAAATGACAGCACCACAGTCTAACAAATTCTCGAAAATCAACGCTTGTACTTCCGCCTCCACCGCAGCCGGACTTTCTTGTCTGCATTTTCCGTCTAGTTGAATGCAAACTCAAAAGGAGGTACAGAAATCTGTTGGCACTTGTACCCACTCCTCGTCAGGTTTTAAGTCCTTAAGTGAACACACCTCTTGAAGAATGACTTCGGCTTGACCCATCCACGGCCTTCCTCGTTTTAATCTGCTGCCCTTCACCTTCATAATTTTACTATGCAGTGGATGTGTGTTTGCGTTAACTCTGAGATAGGCACGTGCTCTGCAAATTTGTATTCTGTCTTCAATGGTTGGAAAATCAAGAAGGTAGCGTATCGTCCTGCGTGCTGTATCTCTTGTACATCCAAGAATAATGCGCATAGCTTCGTTCTGTATCCTTTGCATCCTTTCTATCTGCTTACGTCTGAGAGTCAGGATCGCCATCGCATAATCAAAAACAGACATGACTAGCCCCTCGAATAGAAGACACAGATGGCGCTGCTCACAGTTTGCTGCCGCCATCACCCGGTTCGCAGCCAAACCCCGTTTGGCCTTTGTTATCACCTGGTCTATGTGCTCATTATAAGCAAGGCTTCGATCAAAACGTATCCTCAGGTAATTCATTGCCTGCGTTCTTTCCACAGTCTCTGAACACAGATTTACAGTTTGTGTTGGGGTGTTGGGTCTGTAAGGTGTGGAATGCGCCTGGCCCTGCAGCCAGCAGGGTTAGGATCGGCTAGCCTCTCCCAGGAGGGGTGAAGAGCGAAAATTAGTAGCCTGCCGATGACCCGCAGACTACACAAGTCAACCCCCACCTCCACGTGGTGCAGACCGGGCAACCATGACCGCGAGGACATGGGCTAACGGGGCTATGGCTCGCCATAGGGGATGGACTCCCTGTGGTCAGATTAGTGTCCTAAACCTGCGACTGGCCTAGCAAGCCGGCAGGGGATCTTCATACTGCTCGTAGAAAAACTAAGAAGTATAAACGGACTGACCCGTTATAACATGAAAATTAGCACAAGCAAAACAGAGGTAATGACTATAACTAAAGAAGAACAAACAGCAACAATTCACCTAAACGAACATCCCTTGAAACAAGTAAAGAGCTTCAAGTACCTAGGAAGTATAATATCATCAAATGCCAGATCAGAAGACGAGATCGAAAATAGGTGCAATAAGGCAAATCAACTCATTGGACAAATGGCACCAATACTAAAGAACAAACATGTATCAATAACTACTAAGAAAGCACTTTACAACACAATCTTCCTACCAACTCTGTGCTACCAATGCCAAACATGGACAATGACAGAAAAATAGAAAAGAAAAATCACAACAACAGAGATGAGGTTCCTGAGAAGAATACTCAACGTGTCAAGAAGAGATAAGATCAGAAATGAAGAAATCAGGACTAAAGTGGGGGTTAAAGCTGCTCTAGATTTTATTAGAAAGCAGCAAGTGTGTTGCCGGGGCCCATAAGGGAAGCAAAGAATAGCAACATTGTAGCCTACCATGCCTACCATGCATGTCGTAAGAGGCGACTAAGGAGGCTTGATGGTTCCGTCGCCCTGCTACTGAGTGAGTGCGTGGCGCGACACTGTGAGCTGTGAGTTTCGTGTGAAATGCTTTTGAATCTGCCCAAGGTCTTTTGGAACGTGACTGCATGTTCGAAGCGATGGCAGATGGCTATGTCCCAGAGTTGACCGGTTTTTGCCTTATGCAGAAATGCGTGGCTGCTGGGCTTCTGGTTGACTGCCACTGCCATTGACGATGCACTGTATTTCGTGGACTGTGTGGGTGAACATCTAGGAAATATCCAGATGGGAAAATGATTGCCGATTCCATCAGAAATGAACTGGGTGCTTTGCGGGGGACTATTGTGTTGACATTCTGGTGGCGGCATTATGCACAGTGTATCTGTGCGGGCTGTTATTTGTCGAGACTCCTGTCTTTTCCACTTTTCACATTGGGCAGTGGGGAGCGTTTTGTGTGATATTCACTGGCACAGGAATGGAGCATAATGGGAACGACCCGTTGCTGTGAAGTTGGAACTGCGACTAACTAACTAACTAACTAAGTCAAATGGTTTGGCCATGCATGTAGGCTACCAGTCAACAGCATGCCACAACAAGCAATGATGTACAGACCAGATGGAAACAGAGGAAGAGGCCGACCACGTAAACGTTGGACGGAGGGAATAACAGAATCCATGGGAATGTCGATATACGAAGCCCATAACCGGGCACTCTCACGAAGTTTATACTTCACCTCGACACCGCAAGGTACAAGAGGAACATGATGAGATGAGATGAGTTGGGGTGTTGACAATATGATTATTCAAAGAGAACCATGTCACTGTTGCGTTTGTTGGGTTGACCATTGCCCCAGCTTCAACACACCAAGTACTTATACGATTGAGTTCGGTCTGTAGTTCCACAGCAACCTGATCTCTAACCTTACCCTGACGATACACTAAAACATCGTCTGCATATGACAATGTCCTCCCCGGTCCAGTGATCTGCTCGCTGGTGATTCTCACAGTGTAGGCGTTGAACAGCACCTGAGATAACGGTGATCCCTGTGATAGGTCAGGATATATTGTTGTTGGTTCCGTAGTCCAACTGCCACATCTAAAAGCTACTTTCCGTTGGAAGAGGGCTGCAGCGATCCAACTAAGGAGGAAAGGACTTATCTTGAGTATGAAAAGCTTAAGCATTAAAAATCCAACGGTACTCTGTTGTACGCGTCCTCAAGATCAATCGCTGCAGCAAGGTTTCAATGCCTGAGTGGAAACCTTTATAGACATCATGGGCAAAAACTGCTGCATTGGTCCAGATTTCTCTTTTTGGACGGTACCCTCCCAGGGTAGGTGGGAAAACACCTTGCCTCTCTAGCTGGCTTGATATTTTTCTGGCAATTAACTTCAGCAGCTTGTGTTAAGTTGTCTTTGGGACTTACCCCCCTTCAGAATGTCCAGATAGCCCATTTTGGCTGTTCAATGTATTGTCAACAATATTCTATAAAATAACATCTCCAAAGCTTCTATGGATTTTTCACATTTACTAATTGTTCGAGAAAATTATTGAATAATATATTCTCGGGTATTTATCACCACCCCAGGAAGTTAAGTAAACAAATACATATCAGAAAACACACTGGAACAATATACATCAATGTATGCCTATAGTTTTTGATTTCTATATTTCCTGTGTGTTATCTTATCTCATTTTTCTTTTCTTGTATAAGTGCCAGTCAATGCCTGTGAATTAATTGTACATGCTTTAGTTCTAGACGCAAGGTGCACTGATGTGTATCTGAGACTAAAGATAGCACCATATATGAAGCACATTCCAGAACTCCTATTTGATGTCTTGTTAACCTGATTCTGAGTCACTAAAGAGGCATGGAGGAGCAGGAGATGAAGAATATATATATTGCCACATTTTTTTTTTTTTTTTTTAACAAACAGCACACACATATTGCCATCATGGCGTACCCACTCTGAATTCAGAGGTACTTGTAATTTACGTCCCCAAGTCAAGGAAGAGAAGTCAACATTTTAGTCCATCTATCCGGGGTAGGGGTTTAACCCCTTAACCCGGAATCAGCACACTGATTTAAGAGCACTTGTTCTTATCCATTCTGCCATGCTGACCTCCGTATTTGACTTTATTGATTTGGTTAAGCATTTTCCTTCTATTGTGATTCCACATTTTGATGTCATTTTTTCTGTTATGCAACCACTTCTTTATAACTAGCAATGAGTTCCTGGGAGGCCTAATAACAGTATAAATTGTCCACAACAGTAAGAAAGAGGCATAAGGTTCTCTTGTCATATAATGAGAAGATAGGCGTAGAAGAACAACGTGATGACTGGAAAATGGCATGGAGTAATATTATCAGCAGAACTGATCCATAACACCAGTGACCAAGATTAGTGGAGAGACGTGGATGCCTAAGCCACATGACAAGACACATGATGATAATGATACTATTTAGATGTTAAATCTGTTTTAGGATGGTTTTATGCTATCTTGTACCATTGACAAGATTTGAGAATAGTCTAATGTGAGATTTATATATTATTTTATATTGAGATTTATATATTATTTATATATTTATTAAGAGGGTTGTATGCTATCTTGTAACATTGACAAGATTTGAGAATGGTCTAATGTGATATTTATATATTTATTAAGAGGGTTGTATGCTATCTTGTAACATTGACAAGATTTGATAGCAGTCTAACTTGATATTTATATATTCACAGTTGTGCGTAATTTGTTTAGGCAAATGGACGAAAGAGGGAGTACATATGGCAACTCGTCTGCCTTGCGGTCATGTCTTTGGATTTAGGTAATTATCAGTTTGCAGTCATAGTTAAGTCTCTAAGTGAGTTTAAAATACTTATAGATAGTGACAGTTAGTAGAACGTATCAATAATAGACTTCTTTGTTATATTATATTTACTTTTTGTATTCGTTCGTGAGAATTATTTTAATTTTTTCTCTCTATGTAATGTTTATGTAAGGGAGCTATGGTAGCGTAGTGGTTAGACACTGACCTGCTGGTTTGGATTCGGTCTGCAGCTGGGCGGTACCTAGCCTAAAATGGGTATCCGGGGATCTGGATAGTTGTAAGTGCACTGAGTCCCTTTTGAGATCTTGTCACAACCGTCTCCATGTGGTCCTTGAAGGATAGGCTCCTGTCAAATGTGATCCCCGGATACTTCAGTTTGTTCTCTCTGCTGACATTTCTACCATCTATCGCGAGGCTTGGGACATCAGCTCTCACAATTCTGTTGTCCAGAGAGCACCACAAAACAGCCGCCGTTTCCGGGTGGATGACAGCACTCATTTCTGTGCACCAGTCAATCACTTTATCTACTGTCGCCTGAAGATCCTGGGCTGTTTGCTCCCTATCCCTCCCCCTGCCTATATGCAAGAATATCATCTACAAATGTTAGTATTCTTCCAACCCCTGGTGCTTCTAGGTTTGCAATCTTGGTCGTATATACGATAAAGAGCACCGGTGATACTGCAGATCCCTGTGGCAGTCCCGGGGTTAAAATATGTGGCTCTGAGGTCCATGCACCCAGATGGAGAGCAACCCGACAAGAATGGGACGGCTGCTATCCAATTCACCAACCAGGGATTGACCCCCTTCTCCATCAGTGCGGTCATCAAAATATATCGAACTCTATTGTACGCATCCTCGAGATCAAGCGCTGTCGCCATCGTTTCCTATCTACTCTGGAACCCGTCATAAACGTCAACGGCAAAAGTGGCTGCATTTGACCAAGTATCTTTTCCTGGCCTGTAGCTCCCCAGGCCTCTTGGAAGAAGCTTTCCCCTTTCCAAAAACTCTCGCAGCTTGACAGCCACTATCTTCTCTAGAACCTTCCCAAATGTATTTTGAAGGGTGATGATTCTAAAGCCGCTAAACTTTGAATGATCCTTGAATAGTTTTGGGAGAGGGATGAGATAGCTGTGCACCCAATCCTGCGGTACTGATGCTGTTCTAATGCTCTGGTTAAAGCAGTCGGTCATCTCTCCAGGTCTACATCGCTTAAAGCCATACTTGACCCCATCAGGCCCTGGTGCCGTGTCTTTTGCCTTTTTTTCAAAATATGTTTAACATCCTCCACCCGTATGATGTCTTCATACTGCATATTCTTTGTGGTGCCAGATAACTCCTCTCTAACTGCATCCCTGGTGTCCGCATCATTATGATTGGTCTGCTCTAAAAATCTCTCTAGAAACGCCTCCCCTTTCTCTTTGTGGTTGAGGGATGTGTGTTTGGCTGGGTGGTTGGATGTGTGTGGGTGGAGGAGGCTATGTGGGTGGGTGATTGTTCTGGGTAATGGGACGGGTGGAGGATATGTGAGTGGGTGGGGAGATGTGTGTGGGTGGGGGATGTGTGGGTTGGGAAATGTATGTATGCTTGGGGTGTGGGTGGATGGGATGTGTTGTTGGTGGGAGTGTGTGTGGATGGGGAGATGTGTAGGTGTGGGGATGTGGTGGGTGGGGGAATGTCTGTGTGCCTGGGGTGTATGTGTGTATGTGGTTGGGTGGGGGATGTGTGGATGAATGGGGGATGTGTGGGTGGGTGGTGGATGTGTCTCATAACATGGTAATATACATTGTTTATGTTTACAAAATTCATTTGACAATGTTTTTCCTATGCACTATTGATGAACGAAAGATGAGTGATTGGAAGGGGCGAATATAAGACGGGCCTGCGTGCCCAATTTTTACCCTTTGAAAATAAAGTCCGTTCTTTCGTTCGTTTGTTCGTTCTGTTGTCACGCGCACACCATCATCTCTATAAATTGTTCCCACTGTCATAGGCCGATCTTTTCTTTGCATTTGTCTGTGCAGTTTCCAGAATTTTCGCAGTGTTTTATCACCTCCAATTTCTTTCATGAAACATTCCCATTTTGAGTTTTTGGCCTCTGCAGCACAGCGCTTGAAAACCCCTACCTTGTCTTTCTTGACATTTTCCGCTGCATTTATTTCCCCTCGTGAGCTTCGGGGTGTCTGTCGCACTTTCCTTAGCTGCTTCACTGCAGCTCTCTTTGCTTTTCAAGCATGGTCTACTTCAGGGGTCCTCCATGGGGGCTGCAAAAAAAGGAGTTTTAATAGTCCTGTTGCATGCCCCTTGTCTAAGGCGTCCAAGAAAGCAATCGGTCCACTCATGCCGGAAGGTCTTGCGCGCTCTCCCAGCCTTAACTTTCCTGGGTTTAGATATCAGGACTGAGCATGGCATGTGATCACTCCCATGGTCATTCAAAACAGTCCCCTTTACATCTGTCGTGGATTTATTTATTGTGTCGTCCCTGGAGTGAGGGGAATCAACACCCACATTATATTTAACCCCATATCATTATTCTGGAGAATCCACCAGATTCCGTCCACAACACTGCGTCAGTCAATGGATACCTCTTTCTCCCTCTCTCACCACTGGATCATTCCCCCTCTCACACTTCCCCAAAACAACATACTCAACAACTCTAGCTTCTAAAAATTAATAACAAATTAATTTAATAAAGAAAAGTGTATGTATGTGAGAAGTGTATGTGTAGAATGTATGTCGTATACTCTAGTGTGTCTGTAGACTCAGACCGAACTGCTCAGGAGCACAGCCCGATCATCCCGGAAAGGATCACACCACATCATCATTCAGTACACGATAACCTCACCAAATGATGTGCCCCTCCTGCTACATGTTGACTTCCTCCGGTAGCTGTTTGATAACTCAAATACTTGGTCACAGTCTGACACTGATCCTGAATAGATCACACACCATTATCACATGTCCCTATTGTTCTGAGACTTATAACATCCTTGTCTAGTGAGAACACGAAAACACTGCTACTTGAAATAAATGTAATTCATTTCTAAATTTTCTACTGTTCACAAGAACACTGTTATGGTTTACCGTCTCACAGGAATCTAATAATTTCCTAAACAGTTCCTAATGTTCTTTTCCCATGTGATGTGGGAAAATAAATACTATTGTTCTGTTCCTATGTGATGTGGAAAAACAGCACCTATTGGTCTTTTCACATGTTGTGTGGCAAAATAATACCTATTGGTCTTTTCCCATGTGGTGTGGGAAAACAATACCTCTCAACTTCCGTGATCCCTATCACTAAGATGTCATCTGCCGAAAAAAACTTATATGTTCCGGCTCAACCGAGCCATGTTCTTTCCGACCCTTTGTCTCATGGGCCCAGTGCAAAAGCCGCTGATTAGATCTTCTTGCACTAATTTCTCCATAATAGTAAACTGTGATGTTTCAGCTTTCTTTCTTTGCAACCTAAGGGAACCCGTGAAAGAGAGACAACACACCCGGTGAGAGCAATCCGTCACTGACCCCTACTAGATGAGTGTAGGCCGATGACCTCACTCAGATACATGACAGTGAACCAACTCTGTCATGGGCAGAGGCGCTCGTCACCTCGGTCTGAGGTAGGGCAAGACAAGGACAGAGCAAAATGTAAAGTGTAGAACCCCAGTAGACCCCACTGGAAGATCCCACCATTGGACATTCTCCCTATCCCCCAACCATCCTCAATCTCTCCAAACATCATCCCATTTCACTATTCCCAACCAGCTGAGCCAATTGACTTCTCACACTAGTTAATTTTAACAATGCGACTGCCTACTGTCGCCGATACTCCTTGACTACCTAACCACAACACAACAACACTATGATAGAGTTCTAAACTCTATCTATCACTAAGCTATTCCACATTATTTACAGCTAGATGCTATCCCGCAAATACCTTATGCAAACCTGGCTCAATACGGAATCGAATTCACAATTTGCCATAAAAGACACATGTTAATTGATACAAAACACATGCGATTCTATTCAACACTAGAACCGAGCCAGCTAACACTTCTGTCTAGTCCAATTCCATTCTTCACACTGGCGGCAAAAGAATTTATGTTTTCTGCAGTCAGAGATTGTCCGAGTGACGTCATTCTCCTGTCAGCAACAGGTGTTCTCAGGGGCAGACAATCCGTCCCTAACTTCACAGGAATTTTCGTCTCCCCTTTCTACAACCAAATCAACAGGCTTTTTCTCTCAACGACTACATCAAACAATTGCCGACAAATTTATCGTTCCTATGGAACTTTCAAAGACCTGTAGTTTACTTTGATCCGACTTGAGTTTTTCCCCACTAGTAACAAACAATTGCAGCTGTGATTGCAGGCTGGTTCTCTGTTGGTTTATCATCTTATCGTTAACGACAGTGGGTTCGTGACAACATCAAGAACTGATGACTGGGAGACAAGTGCCAAGTTAATAGCTGTGTCTGCATCGCCAGGCCTCATTGCCATTCTAGTCGGCCTACCATCATTTATACAGACCACATCGGAGTCCACCATGGCATCCGCAAGAGCAATTCCCTGTCGGTTTTCTCCACTACTGTCCCAATCTCTGTTCCTCTCATTGAAGTCTCCACATATGAGTAGCCTATCACATGGTAATTCCTCCAGTTCCTTAAGCCTGTCCCAGTGTTCCTTTCTGACAAAACAGTCCACTGTGGCATATACATTTCCAACTTAAGCCACCAATCTCCATTTGTATACCCCGGACCTCTCTTGCACTGTGATTCCACTGGCTCAAGTCAAGTACCTCATGCTTCACTCCTTCCTTCACCAGCAGACCTTGTCCATGTCTCTTCTGCCCAGTAGGGTTTATATAACTGGCGTACAAAAGACAATGGTACTTGTCTGTATTTAATTAGTCTCTCCAATACAGGACCTCTCTGTCTGGCACTACGACAATTCCAGTATCCCACTCTTACATAGCTGAAACCTAGTCTCTCCACTTTTCGTCTTGTTCTCCTGGCGCCTGCCCTCCTATTTCTGTGCCTTCTTCTCACACCATTTCGTCGTCTTCTCCTCCTCACTCTCTTTTCGCTAGCCTCTGAGGGATGTGTCAAGCGCAGAGCACGTGCTCCGTAGCTCCGGCGACGATTCCGGTGTTTAAATAAATCCATAGGCAAAGTTTGGATATTGCAGGAAATAAACGGTCACCTTAGCATTGCCTGCTTGCTAGGGAAGAGGTAGGGGATGTCCCGCAGGAGTCCATACGCCTGGTGCCACCCCGCTCGCCTGCCAGACTTCCAACGTTCACGACCAGTTTACCCATGACCATCCAGTTCCTCAGCACGCTGGTCCACCTTGAACTTGGGGGTTTATATTTGGAGTTTTCCGTCACCTAGATGGACTGCTGTCCAAAGCTAACGGGTTCCACCTACCCGAGCGAGGGGTTAGAGCGCTCCAACTCGCTTGGCCTATGAGGTATTTTCTAAGGAACTCAGATCCCACCCTGAGATCTCGCCTCGCCCTCTGTGCCCACCGCCAGTTGGTCCGTGGCTGCTTATTCGAAGCTAACCTCTATATCTAGAGGCCGTTCCACGATCCGCCACCAATGGACGCGCTGGGTCGGGGATGGTCGCCCCAGCTTTACCCAGCGATGCATCCTAAATGTGTGTAACATGTTGCTTTACTTATACTAACTAATGTTCACAGACGTGGTTCTGTAGACAAATGATCATAACACCTCATGGACGGATAGAAAGAGCAATGCAGATATATTGAAAGAAGTTAACTCACAAAGAGATCTGGTTACCCGCATCAGAAGCTGACAGTCTATATTCTTTGGGGGTGTCACGAGAAGAGGAAAACTAGAGTATGTCGTCACAACAGGAAAGTTGCAGAGGAGAGGCAGGGGAGACCAAGAGAGAAGATTCTGGATAGTCTGACATCGTTACGTGGAGGAACATCAGTTTCAAAAATGTTTGGCAGCTCGAAAGGCAGAAGGCTGCAGACAGATAGGATCAGCAACACCATACGTCATGAACTATGTAAGAAGAAGAAATCCTGAACTATGGGATGAAAGAAGAAGAAGTTGTGAATTAATCTGAATGTTTTGTTCAATCATTATCCTTGTATTCGTTGGTCTACTTATATTTATTGTGCTTTGTTGATTCCAAAGAAAGATCTTTCTAGTAATGCTTCCTATAAGCGTGGTGTGTTGCGATGAAGCAATCAGCTCCGTGTGCATTAAAGTTGTGAAAAAGCATTCATTTAACTATAGCGTGCATTTCATCCATATATATCTGTTTGTGTCCTGAGCGAAATATATGTGTTAATAATTTGCATGACGCGTAGTCAAGAATGTGAAGGTCGGTATAACCACTTCGAACAATAGCGACTGCTTGACCACTCATCATCCGATGGCTTGTCATTTGTGTTCAGACCTTTACTCTCTTCTAGAGCCGTCTTGAAAGTTCCGCCTGTTACACGCCAGTTGTCAAGGTTCTCTTGCTGTCATGTACAAATTATCTATCACATCTTGAATCTATCCATGTTTTGGTCTTCCTCTTCTCTGCCTCTCCGATTCACTTTGCTGGATAGTCTTTTCCAGATTTTCAAGTCGTTTTACATGTCAAAAACATTTCATTTTCCTACTTTTTGTTTGTCGTCATAGTCTGTCTTCTTCAATATTGAGTTCTTCATGGCAAGATCTGCGAACTCCTTTTAGTCAAATGAATTTGTAATACTCACATTACTTCTCGACTGGAAATACTGATGGGAAGAGAGAACAGAGAAACGATGCTGGATGGATTGAGACGATGACATGGAGGAATATCAGCAGCGTAGTTGATACAAAACACCAAAGATCGAGATGGGTGGAGAGACATGAACGCCTACGTCAGCTGGCATGGCACTTGATGATGATGACGTTACTTATAAAGAGGTTAAATACACAGTGGAAGTGTATTTGGTCAATATTATTGATGAGAATCAGAACTGAATCACTGGAGACGCCAGATGTGTTTAACATGCCCTGACCTAATATAAAAAGTAAGAGAACTCATTGCATGATAGCTGTGATTCACAGGGAAGAGGCAGACATCATATGTCATACATTGCTTTGGACTACAAGACATAATGCATTTTTATTATTCATTAGACACTATTTTGTTTCTCTCCACGTGTGTGACCCATATAACAGTACTGATGTATATGTTTTGGGACTTTTCTGCAGCTGCATAAGTCGATGGGTAAACGTGGCATGTAACTGCCCTGTATGCAAATCCATTTGCAACTTGCGTCAAATGATAGGCGTATATCAAGTATGTGTAATTGTGATCTTTCGTAATTACGAATAAATATAATTAATATTTTAATTTTGTACATACGCGTTTTGGTTTCATTCCGTGGAGATTGCAATATATACTTAGAGTCACCACAGGAGGGATGAGATCAACCCCTATAGTGGAAATGGAGAAGATGGGGAGGACACAAGCACTGAAAGAGCGCAGAGATACCAAAACGCTAATACAAGCAAAAATGTTCCTCAGCTTGCCAAGCCACCCTATGAAGAATAGATTAGAAAACTTAACTATGGGGCGGTTGAAAAGAAGTAGTTTTATCCACCAGACCAAACGATTCTGCAGAGAAACCACCAATCTGCCCACAGTTGGTATCCCACTGACAATTATTTCAGAGCGAACTCCGTGGAAAGATGAACATAGACTATCACTACAAATCCAGACAAAAGTGCGAGGAGTATTTGACAAGGAAGAACAGAACAGTGTACAGCGGAGACCAGCCACTCTCAGCTTCCTTGATGAAAAGGAAGGAGCAAAAGAAGAACACCCTGATCTGCCCATTACATACCACCAAAATGAAAAATAAAATCAGTCAGAAGGCCACCAAAACCTGCTCACGACGTCTAGCACGTTATGGACAGACCAGAACAAGTCATTATTCTGCGCCTCAGAACATGACACAATAGATTACGCAACCACATGTATACACAATTCCAGATTGTTGACTCAGCCATGTGCACATGTGGTTTGGCGTCGCAGCACATATTCCAGGATTGCCCAATCTACAACATATCCAGGCGAACCTTCTGGCCTAGAGAGACAACAGAGAGAGTGAACTAAAAGAGACCGTTAAATTCATACAGGAGACAACATTGTAGTTATAGACATATTTCAAGCGGACGAAAGAAGAAGAATTGCAATATATGGAGAAGCATGAGCGTTTACAGGTTTATGGTAAGGAAGTTGGTGCTGAAGATGGTATTTCATATATGAGTATGAGTTCAAGAATCAACATAGTTGCACTTGGTACATTCCTGCATATGCTGCGATCCCATCTTCAGTGAACAATAATGTTTGCATATCCTTTACAGGACATCGCTGATTTCTTGCCGAGATTATGCTCAGTAGTTTGCCATTGCTTTCTGAGCGGCCGGTTCACATACCCCGTAAGTTACCGACGCGATTCGAACCACTTCTGATTCTCACCCTCGTCACGTTACTTACGAGAGTATACGAGATTACGGAGAAAAGTCGCTAACCTCTAGGCCAGGAATCCAGCCCATCTTAAGTAGCCAATGAAAATACTCTAAAATTGTTTCCTTTTTCAAATATGTGTCTTGTTGATATTTCATATTCTAAGTATCTGCATTGCTAAATTTTAATATGCATATATTACGGATGATTAATGATTGATTATATATTTAATATACACATATTATTGATGAATTGATATCAAATATGTGCATTGCTGATGCTTATCATTTAAAGCCAACTCCTTGCAATTTCCAACTGCCTTCCTTGGAATTTTTAGCATGCACAACTTATTCACAGGATCTCCTGTTTTTTCATACTTATCCGAGAGGGCTATAAGTCTGATCTCTTAACCCAAGAGATCAGTGGGACACATGATATTACATACCAATGGTTCTTGGAAAAAATCCCACCTCTATGCTAGGATCGAACCTCCTACCTCAAGGCAGACACCTCTCAGCCTTGACTTCCCCCCTCCACTACCATATCGTTTCTCCTATTCATATTTAAGGCCATATTTCAAAACCTTCAATCGTTCAGACAGCAGTGGCAAACTACTGAACGTAAACTTGCCAAAAAATCACAAACAGCCAAAAAGAGTATGAGGTTGACTGCGACATTCTGAGCAACTAACTTTAACTTGTTTATTTGTTGTGGTCCAAAGTTATCGTGTCTAGATTTAGGTTTAATTGTTCTTATCACTATAAATGAGAACTTCACCCTTTTGCCGTTGCACGTTCTGGCCAGCTAGTAAACCTTAGAGTGTAATCAGCGTAAAATGGATACCAGGAAATGTCACGGATAGGAAAGGCAGCTGCAATAATATTGATTACTCCTAGAGTGTTGATTTGTGAATAAATATATGTATCTATCACCATCATATGTCCGAAACTCCTCAAGTCGTGTAAAAACGGGTACTTTTACATTTATTTTTCTCTAGGTAGAATTCACATATAGTTTATTCACTGGGTATGATTTTTAATGCATATATAGATTATACCCTGAAACAGTTCCTTTTGGAAGATAGGCTAAAGCCTGTTGGCAGTGTAATAAGTAAAACTCCTGTAGGAAACATTAAACACTTCCCCCCCCCCCCCACACACACACACACCCACCCACCCACCCACCCACGTTAGCGGACTGCACCGATAATGTCATGAGCAGTGCCAGTTGCATGTTTGATGCCAGGACTCGTCGCCTGCTAGCGAAAGTGAATGAAAGACTGGCCACCTATCCCTCCTTGCATTCAGGTCTGCGAAATGTGATGGTGCTACCACATCACAGAACCCTGGAAGTGCCATGATATAAAATCACCCTAAAACAGAGTAATGCAAGTAGCGACAATAATTAAATATATCAACACAACCAGAGAGGGTTAAAAACAACTGTGCCAGTAAACAGGAATCCAATACGATTCACGTCAGGCGGGTTCAAGCGAACAACGGTCAGTGAACACGGGGACTGGTCACGTGACAAGACTAGAAGGTGGCTACCGTGGCTACATGTCTAGCTCATGACGGGCAAAGACCTGTGATGGATGAACATCGAACCACATCAACAACTTAAGATTAACTTTCTGAACAATGGCGGCCGGTGTCGTTGAATTGACTGGTTTGGTTTGCCTTTTCGGTTCACGGGTGCATTTTTCAGGAGACTCCTGGAAGTCGTCGCTAGAGCTACGGACTTCTTGCTTTGTGCAGCGATTTTGGCGGGTAGCGCTGCGGAAAGAGACCGAGCCATGTGGGATACAACCCGGGTCAATGAAGTCTTTCTGGTGACTGCCGATTATATCGACGATGAACTGTATTTTTCGTGGAGGACTTTTGTGTTGGCATTCTGACGGCGGCATTATGCACAGTGTACATGTGCGGGCTGTTGGTTTGCCGAGACTCCTGTCTGTTCCACTTTTCCCATCGGGCAGTTATGAGCATTTTGCGTGATTTCACTGGTACAGGGACGGAGCATAATGGGGACGACCCGTTACCGTGAAGTTGGAACCGCGATTAACTAACTAACTTGGTTAACCACCCGCCATCAGAGGCTGACTGAAATTGTAATTGATGAGTTTTCAACTTTAAACGAACCAGTGTATCAGACTCTATATCCATCTAGAATCTCCATCGAAGCATCAATGGGCCTATAACGACAAGTGTAGATGTGTTTAGGCCATATTCTTGAATGGCTAGCTTAGAGTGTTACGTGTTATGAATTCTCACAGGATGAGTCAGTAAGTTGGTCATCTTTACTGTTTTATAAACAAGTATTCACTGTGACAAATGACTAAGACCATGACGCCAGCTGTGACGAGGAAGTATGGCTCCGGTGACAGACTGCCTTTGCATGATACGAAGTTCTGGCAGTGTCATGTATTAAACGGGGACGAAACGTGGTTGATGCGGATGTTACTGTTACACCGAGAATTTCCAGATAAACATTTCGCGTACTCTGAGACGGGTGTGTTTTCACGTCATTTTGTCAACTGTGGTCTGATTAAATAAAAGATGCCTGTTGCTGGACTTGACAGCGAGCCTGTATTATAAACACCCCAGCAATATGGCAGAAGTGACCTGCTTCTGGGACACTGTTTAGATACACGCAGGAATCGGCAGCAAGTCATTCGCTCGCTTAGTGGACGAGAAGCTCTGCCGTCGAATCCTCGCCTGACCGCGCTCTTGGTATTATCAGCATCACCTCCCCAATGTTAAACTTCACCAGCCTTGACCCAGTTTCACCCAGTCCCTATTTGCTGTGCTGAGTCGTGACCTGGTTGCATCCAGATATACCTCTTCACGTGTATGCCCTTCCAGTACTGGTCGCGCACACCCCGTTAGTTTCTGAGCTTGGAAAGGGGGAGGGGGTCACAGTCCCCCTGGATATGGTACTCCGGTACCCGGTTGTGAGTAAAATATATGCCACAGCCTCATTACCATAGATGCCAGCCCTTTTAAGGGCACATTCACCCTGAACGCTTATGCATCGGCTTAAGAGTTAAAACTCCATATACTTCATACATAAAGAAGATTAATTCTACACACTTAACTATTAAATCTAAACATGAATCTTTACACAGAAAAGAGATTACCCTCTATACTTAACTAAGAAACCTAAGCATTATACCGTATACAGAATGTAATTTTGACCTCAAACATAGTCCATACACGTGCTACTTCTTCTAATACATTGGACTCATTTTTGCGTTTGGATGTGCTTTCCCAAATACAAGAGTCCCAAATCATCAGGCAAACCCACCCCGACTTTAGAGGTATTTATAATTTACGTCCCCAAGTCAAGAACGAGAAGTCAACCTTTTAGTCCAACTGATCGATTTAAGGGTTGAACCCGTTACATCACTATCAACACACCGGAAGTTTAAGAGCAAGTCATCTGATCCATGCAGCTATGCTGACCCACTAGAACGGTGATTGCGATCAAGATTTCACTAAGAAAACTAAACATTATAATTCATGTGTGAAGGAGATGGCTATATCATGCTATTTTATTAATGCAGAGTTTGGAAACCCTCTATGATAGCTCTTCCACCAGTGTGGGTGAACTTGTCAGGCTTGAGGTTAGGTGGAATGCGAGAAGAAAAAGAAGAGCAGCTCGAGCCAAAATGCTTCGTGAGGCCAGACGTCTACTCAACCAGAGATATCGTGAGGCTCAAGGTAGAAAAGTTACTTTCACTCTACGTATTTCGTTGATTCTTAGCTGCCCTGAGGTAAGGAGGTCAGATAAAGAACTGCGGCTACAAATGTCAGAGCATTCTGTATGACTTGTTTCATAATTATTTAGTCGTTTGTTAGTTAGTCGCGGTTCCAACTTCACAGCAAAGGGTCGCCCCTTTATGCTCTGTTCCTGTGAATATCACACAAAATGTTCTTGGCTGCTCTGAGGTAAGGAGGTCAGATAAAGAACTGCGGATATCCATGTCAGAGTTATTTGTGTAGTTTGTTTCATAATTAGTTCTTGATATTTCGGTATATTTTTGTTCATGATCGTCTAAAAGGTTATTTAGGTTTTGAGTCTACCATACTCAAATTGGGGCAGCAGAGTGGCTAGCACGCTTTGTTGCCAAGTTGGTGGTCATGTATCCGAATTCCCATCGATGCGCATGTTTAAAATTGACCCCGGCTAAAATTGGCAAAAGGAAATGTTATGGGATTATTATGGATATTATTATGGATATTATTATGGATATTAGCCACATCACACATCGAGTAACGGTTGTTTTATAAAAGTATGGGGCTAGTACCATATGGTGAACAAAAGGTGTGTTGGTATAGCCGTTAGGGCGTTACTTTGACATTTATATGAATGTCTGTTCTCGTCGTTCGCTTTGGGAGGGGAAGACTCGCAGGTGTGAGTAAGGTGACCAGGCTTCACTGCCATAAAGAAGAGTACTAAGGACACACGCTTGATAGACAAGAATTTTTGTTTTTGCAGTAAGCTTCAAGTTCTCTCAGACTCCTTTTGTTAGAATGCTCATTGTTGTTGCTGCCTTACAAATCCTGATGTTAATTTCCTGATCTCGGGATAATTTTCTATTTACCTCTGATACTAAACATGTAATATGGTCTACTATCTCCAGTTCGGCATCGTCAATAAAGATTGATGGTACCCCATGTTCACCTTGTGACATAATCTGTGTCTTCTTTTTGCTAATTGTTAAACCAAATTCAGAACAAGCAATGGAGAATGCAGATAGTAGACGTTGTAATTTTTCCTCTGAGTGGGTCGTATTTGCAGCATCGTCTGCAAACATCAACTCTCTGATCAGTACCCTCCTAATTTTGGCCTTCAATCTCTTAGCATTATGGAGTCCAATGCTAAACATTCTTTCTCTATAGTAGAATAGTTTCTCTCCACCGAATTCAGTTTTCTACTTGCACAGGCAACCGGAAATAATAACGAGTGCTCATCTTCCATCCTTTGAAGAAGTGTAGTCCCAATTCTTATGTTGCCTATATTCGTTCGAAGAATGAATGGACGTTTGAGATCTGGTAAATGAAGTGCTGGTCTTGTCAGTAAGCACTTCTGCATAAGTATTTACTTTGGCATACGGAACTGAGTAAGTTTTGACCCGCACAGGAGTAGAGTCAATCAATATTATGTCGAACTCAACTAAATTAGTAAGTTCTGGTTTTTCTGTAAATACTTGGGCATAAGTAGATAAAAGATCCCGAATCTGCTTCTGCTGATCCTATGTTAATGTAGGACTGATGTCCACATCTTGAAAAATTTATTTTGCTTGCAGAGGGTACTCCACTCCCATTGTGTTTCCATGGTCTACTTCTGTAGTCACTGCCAAACCCATCAGATGTGCGACCTTAGTAGAATGCCTTTCATTATATTTCCTCAAGAGTTTATGTAAAAAAATCTTCAACTAGCCTCTGATAGAAATATTATAATTAGTGCGAGAAATCTTCTCCATCTCTTCATATGGTCCCTTCCATCCGATGTGCAACTTATTAGTTGCAATCCGATGTGCAACTATTGGGAGAAGTAACAGCACTTTCTCTCCTACCTCCAACTCTCTATCCTTTGCTTGCTTGTTGAAATAGCGAGAAATGTTACGTCGAGCTTGTTGTAGATTGTTACACGCCGGTCTCCAACCATGTTGTAGACGTTGTTTCAACTCAGCAACATAAATAGATGCAGTTACAACTGTCTCATCCACTTGATCATCGGTCCATGACCGAAGTAAAGTCTCAAGTGGTCCCTTTATTGGTCGTCCAAACAACAAAGTTGCTGGTGCGATTCCAATTGAGTGATGGGGTACTTCCCGATTAGCAATTAAGGCTGCCGGTACTTACATGTCCAACTCCTGTGGTTTTTCCTGAGCTAGTTGCCTCAAAATACTGATACGGGTACCGTTAAATCGCTCTACAGTTCTGTTCGAAGCCGGATGATACGGGAAACTATGAAGCTGTCGAGATTCAAAGAGTCTAAAGACTTCTTCCATAAGCTTTCCTCTGAACTGAAATCCATTATAAGTTAGAATCCAAAGTGGAAATCCTAACCTGGTAAATATGCCAAGCAATGCGTCAGCTACATGCTTAGAATCGCTTGATGGCATAGGCACTGCTTCGGCCCACATCGAGCAAGTGTCCACCAGAGTAAGTATATAGTAGTTTCTGCTCTTCGTTAGCGTACGAGGTCCTACTATATCAACAGGTTTACATACACACGAGGATGGTCCTAACACTTCACATACCTACAGGTTCCTGCTGCGGGATAAGAGACCGTTTAGTTAGTATGCCACAAGGCATATGCAAGGGGCCTTTACTTTATTGCTTTACTCATTCATACTCCCACTAAACTCATTCTGTACAAGCAACTTACCATGCATGTATGATCACTGCAACGAAAAGCACAGTTTTCACAATTTATTTTGTTCAGTCCAGTTGTTACATTAGCATCCATATTCCAGTTGTTACATTGACATCCATATTCCAGTTGTTTCTTTAACTCCCCCTGTCCCATAGTGCTGTTATGCTAGCTCCCTCAAGTTCAATCACTGACTGCTTTATAACAACAGCAATCGCATGGGGTGGAAAGAGTTACAGTGACCAGTGCTTGGGACAGATAGAGCCAACAATATGGATTTGTTTATGCGAAGTTCATACATCAGATTACATCTGACTGAGGTTAGGCGGCCACTCTCATTTCATTCACCTGCTTCCTTCTCTTCCTTCTCTTCTTCTTTTCTATTTCTTCCCCTTCTTCAGTTCTTCCCCTCCTCTTCCATCTCCTCCTCTTCTTATGCTTTTTATTATCTTCTTATTCCCCTCCCCATCATTCTGCTTCCTCATCATCCCTCCCTTCTCCCCTCATCCTCTTCTTCTCTGCCTTCTCCTTTATCGTCGTCGTCTTCTACTTCTGCTTCTCCCCTACTGCATCTCCTCCTGCACTTCTTAGTTCACTCACGCCCCCTCCCCTTTCTTCTGTGTTAGTAATGCTTGCTCAAGAGATCCGATTGCTGGATGTGAATTACACGTTGATGTAGTTAAGTACGTGTTGAGTCTCCTAGGCAGCTTTGTATGGAGGTTGGTCTCCGCTGACCAGTGTTCCGTGATTGCAAACGAAAAGAAAAGTTATAGCTGTCTTGAAGAATATATTTCCTGCCTGTCCTGTCCCAGTTCACATGTGTAAATAGATACTGGATCAACTTCAGTCTATGTAATCCATTATTCAGCCTGTTGTGTCCTGTTCTGGTGCGGAACTGGATCACCTGTTGTGCTCGATCAAGGTACTAACACTTGTCTCGTTGTTGGTTGAGTCTTCTGACACTAGGTAGGGGTCTTCTTGTCACGGTAAGTGATTGATTGTTCTGTTTGATTCCTTGCACTGCTTTAGTCAACCAATCTGCTCTTGTAGTTCTGGGTATTCGGGGTCTCCTTGGCTGTGTGGTTAACCCTGTCTCGTGCTTAAGAGATACTGGGTTCGTTTCGAACTCCGCACTTCTGTTCATGAGTGACATTTTATCTGAGACTCCTGCAGATCGTCACTGAAACTACGGAGTTTGTGCTCTATGTGATGCTGTCAGCAAACTGCTCTGGGAAAGAAGACTGGGCCACTTGGGATAGAACCTGTTGCAATGAAACGGATCCTCTTCTCTGTAAAGCCTTTTTACCTTTCCGGGTATACCACATTTGGATGGCATCCACTGTAGTACTATTATTGTTTAGGTGGTTACTTGACTTACCGGCTCATGGCGAAGGGGGTTAGGGACGCAATTCGTAATCTCACTAACCGCGTTCAAAACACAGCTGAGGGCGATTTGGTAGCACACGTTGGTTTTTATACAGTGGTGTGAGTCACAATCGTTCAGAAAGCAATGGCATACTGCCGAACTTATACTTACCAAGAAATCACAAACAGCTAAATCATATTGAGGTTGAATGCAACGTTCTGTAAAGGATATGCAAAATATATATGTGTTACTGTTGAAAGCTTGCAGAGCTGACATTGCTCCAGTAAAATAAAAACACCTGCTGGCAGTGGATTGTTGTGTTATTTATCATTTTTGGAGCAATGCTTATAGCTTGTACTTCAGCCGGTAGTTTCAGCAGAATATTCCAGTTGGTGAACAGGTGGATTCATTTGTTTTATCTTGGTAGATCACATAAGCCCCTGCTTCACCTTTCTTTACTTCTCAAGTTCCAGATTCCTCGGTATATGTATGTGAGTGCATAATTCTCTATGGTACAGTCCTCCAGCCATTTCACTTGCTCTCTTCTCTCCTGGAATATATTGCATCCATCTCCTCATCTCATAGTACAGCCAAGGGCTAATTTCAATGAAAGCAGACAACTCTGCTTTGGTTTCCCATTTAAAGGTATGAGTGCCGGTCGTTCAGAAAGTAATGGAAAATTATTGAACGTAAATTTGCCAAGAAATCACTAACAACTAACAAATGCTGGGATTGACTGCAACATTCTGTAAAGGATATGCAACTATTTTCTTTTTTAGCCAAGGCAGCATAATGTGTAATTCAATTACCTGCCAGTATTTCAGTCCTTGTTCAGATTCTTTATGATTTCCCATAGCTCTAAGGTCGACTCAACCTGGTGAAACGATTACAGAGAATTCTCCTGGAACCACAAGCGGTAGGGAACGGAGTTGGCTACCTCACCTCATAACGTAATAAGCTGAATACAGTAAAGTTCTGTCGCTTTTGCATCTGCAGTAAATGTCAGGGGATCACATTTACTTGTGCTAGTGAGTCTAGTCATGTTTCGGACTCACTATGTGGGTCACAGACTTTTTAAAATATACAACTTCCAGAGAGTTAATAATTTCAGTAGTTATGATATAAGAAAGAAAGTTGTGCGTATGTGAATTACAAGTACCCCAGAAGTTGGAGTGGATTCGCCTGATAGCGGGGGACACTAGTAATAGGGAAAGCTGGCCCACACGCAGACATTAGTACAGTGTTCAATATGCCAGAGCTTAGAGCGAGTGAACGGGAACACACAAACAACAACAAATAAAAATAATAAAAAAAATAATCAGCCGATAAAAACAATGGTTGGCATTTTGGTCTGTTATTAAAGCAAGTAAACCTGTTCTGTCTTTCTGTCCTATGCTTTGCACCATGTACGATTAGGTGTCGTACGAATGGGCAGGCTACAGCTGCAGGGAAGCAGTGGAAAGGCAGACAAAGTAAATTCTGGTCTTGTATCATGATTGAATGGACAGACTATAGCTGCATGCGTGCAATCAAGATGCAGACAAAGCAACTTCTGAATTTGCGGCAGCATGTGCGAATGGATAGATTGCATTACTGTTACGTTTCGCTGAAGATATGGAGAAGAAGACATTGTGGCAAACCAATAAGCTCTGTGTGCTGTTGTGGCATAGAAGAATAATATACACACATGCAACCATTCTAGGGAACCTAAAATTCTTAAAGCCTTACAAGTCGAGAGGATCGACTTCATTGCCCCGAGTTTTATTCCATATGGCTCGGTCTCTTTCCGCAGGACATCCTGCCGAAAGCATCGCACAAAGCACGAATTTCGTAGCTCTGGCGACGACCCCCTAGAGTCTCCTAGAAAAATGCACTCGAGAACCGAAAGACATAGCCCGGAATCGAACCCACAACCTTAGGAGCACGGGCGTCATGACTCGCCATTTCTCTCGATCATCAGAGTCGTGGATCAGCTCAGTGTTCCTGTCTCGTCCATGCCATGTGGCCAAGCCGTCCAGGTATTTTCCTCTCGGTCTTCCTCTTGGTCTGTTCCCTTCGATCTCGCCAGTTGTCACTAAGTTCTCCAATCCATTTCTTCTCATAACATGTCCAAAAAACTTTGATTGTCTACGTCTAATTTCTCTAATCAGTTTACGATTTTCATTTGTCTCCTGTAGGACTTGGCCATTGATTTTTCTCTCTGTCCGTGGTATTCTTTGCATTCTCTTTGCATCTCTTTGCATTATGATTCGCCTAAAGAACTTGATTATAACATTTATATTCAACGGCATTTATTACCGGCTAAGGTTCTGAAACAGTTGAAGAGAGTAATATGTCCCTATGTTATAACATGGCAATATACTTTCACACGCCCACACTGAGAGTATTTGTAGTACAGTTTGCGTTTCTTTCTGCGTATTTTTTTTTTCAGATGCCAATGGGTCACAGGATAGTTAAGGAGTTGCCATGGGAACAGCTGCTTTCTACAGCCAAAATCTATATAATGTATGAATAGTGTCTACATAACCGCCACTTTCCAGTGATTACAAAGAGGATATGGTATAACTGTTTACAGATCGTAGGTTAGCACTTACATGTTGGTTGCTAAACTTGTCTAAAGAAGTGTGTGAGCCTAGAACAATAAGATAATGTTTTATGTTAGATGTAACCATCCATCCATCATGTGCCATGTCGATAAGCGTGGGCGGCCATGTTTTGCCATCTTACTCGACCACCAGAGTCGTGGATGTATAACTTTATTTATATCTACACTAAGTATATGTGTTTTTTACATGAATTGATTTGACGTCGCCATAAACTTAATTACTGGCACTGTTTGGTCAAGTCTGCGGCCCAGTGCATTCCATTCTTATTTAGGCCTGTCTTCCTTAGCCTACGCCAGTCCCTATTCTAGCTACAGGACAGCCGGTTTATGTCGATAGGTTTGGTTCCTTACCCCATACATAGCCTGTTTGTGAGAACACGCCAAAAGTTACACTATCACTCGGGATCATTAAGAGGTTGGGAAAAGGTTGGTGAGAGGGGGAACACCCACATATAAGCCTCTCTGTCACTACAATGTGAACTTTTAGGAAATACGCTGCCCGTTATCTTTCTTTTGTTTTGGTTGTTACTACATATGTGACATTTTAAGCAAAACCTTTTGTTAGGGTTTCATAACCTGAAGTACATACTTCTTCGCCTGCATGCGTGGGCATGTTATAAGAATAAACCCGTCGTGTTTCAGTGTTGTGGGTATGGTCATGTTTCATCATCATTGTCAAGTGCCGTGCCGGCTGGCGTAGGCGTTCATGGCTCTCCACAGATCTCGGGCTCTGGTGTTCTGGATCAATTCTGCTGATGATATTCCTCCATGCCACCGTCTCAACCCGTCCAGCATCATTTCTCTTGGTCTGCCTCTGCCTCTCTTCCCCTCGATCTTTCCAGTTGTCACGATGTACTCCAATGCCTCTCTTCTCATCACATGACCAAAGAAAGCTGTTTGTCTATTTCTTATTGTTGTATATAGTGTTCTAGTTTCATTAGCCTCTTTCAGGCAATCGTTGTTAATTACTCTGGCAGTCCAAGGAATTCGCAACATTCGTCTCAAAAACCACATCTCTGTTGCTTCTAATTTCTTCTTACTTTGTTAATTTACATTCCAAGATTCTCTGCCATAAAGCAAAACTGGTTCTATGTAGCATTTTAGCACTCTCTTTCTTACATTTATTGATAGCAACTTATTGCATTAGATACTCTTCTTTTTCTGAAATGCGGCT